>JAFIRS010002378.1:0-222112 GCA_018342105.1 Gonioctena quinquepunctata
ATTCTTATTTTATTATTTTCAATTGTTATTATTTTTTTTTTTCAATAACTAGTCATTAATAAAAAGATTTGGCATTTGTTATGATAAGTTTGATTGATTGCCCCCCCCCCCCCCCCCCCCCCCCCCCCCCCCCCCCCAAAAAAAAAAAAAAAAAAAAAAAAAAAAAAAAAAAAAAAAAAAAAAAAAAAAAAAAAAAAAAAAAAAAATCCTTAAATATACCTTGCCTGCGAAATCTATCTCAATTTTAATATTTTCATCAACCAGTGGAACAAAGTTGATGGAAAATTTTCATCCAATAAAAATAGAAAATTTAAAATACTTTGGGTTATACTAAGTTTATGAATAAATAAACATAAATTTCAAATCGTGCATAAAGTCATCAAAATCCCGAAGGTGCCTGACACGAATCGCCCACTTTGTTTATTTTTGGTTTGAAAGTACCTGTTATTCGTCTTTTTGGGTATTCTCTGAACCCGGGTTTTTGGGGCTATAAAAGTTGCAGTTTCACTGATTCAGGGCCCCCTCAAAGTTGGCAACGTCACGTATGGGAATTTTGCTGTATTCTTCACGCCTGTTGGTTTCTTGATTTGGGCATTGATTGTCGAACAGCTGTTACACTTCTGTTGTTGGTGTATTCTTGTAGTTTTAAATGAGCAAAATTTGTTAAGGCTTTCTTTCCAAATTTAGTTTTTCTCTTCCCCAAATCCCCGTTATTTTTCTTCCTGGCAACTATCACTTTCTGTTTTTTTTAACAAATTTAAGGTTTTTACTCACTTTCTATGTCACTTTTCCTTATTTTAAACTATGCTATGGATTTTATATACAATTTTCGTTTCTACACCTCACATATTATATTACAGAGTTAGCTAAAATTCATATCTGACAGTTTTCTGTACTCAAAATTTTATATTTAATCATTTTTGTCAAAAATTTTTAAAATCGAAAACTTCAATTTAATTTTCAAAATATAATATTTTAAAAAAAAAATTTTATATAAATCCAAAACTATTTTAAAATAAAAACCCCAAAAAAAGTGGCAAATTTAAGAAAAACAAAAAATTTGCCAGGAAAAAAAAAGGAAAAAAAATAAGGAAAAAACAAATTTTTCATTACAAATACCCAACAACAGAATAAATTTTCATATGGCAAAAACCAAACGGCTAAAAAACCCCATTTTCCAACAGGGGAAACCACCTTTCAAAACCCCCCAAAGGTCCAAAACCCCAAAAAACGAAGGTAAAACCAAACAACAAAGGGGGGTTTTTCCTATTTTCTTGATGACATCCTTTTTAATTTACTTTTTAACCCAAAACAAAAAAAATTTGGGGGTTTGCGCAAATTTTTTTTTCCATCGGCTCCCCCCCGGGATAATTTTTTGGTAAAGGCAAATTTTTAAAGTTCTTTTTAAAAAGAAAATTTTTTGACCAAACCGATTTCTTTGATCCCCTATTTTTAAAAAAAATATTATGGTTTTCGAGCAAAACAGAGGCCCAAACCCCAAAGGGGAAAATATTTTTCCGCCGCCTGGGAAAAAATAATAGGGGAATTTTTGAAAAAGTGAAACTACCGTTTTTTTACTGTTATAAAGGGTTTTCTTTAAAAAAAAATAAAAAAAGTCAATCAATCAAACTTATTAACAAATGCCAAATTTTAATTTTATGAATGACGGTTATAAAAAAAAAATAACACAATTGAAATAATAAAAATAAAATACTGAATATATATCGCATCATTTTGCCAACCGGTTATTAATAACAATTATTATTTATCATCATGATAATATATATATATATAAATTAAAATATATATATATATATATTTATTATATATATATATATATATGTCCCCGTTCTTTGACGAGAAGTTTTGCGCAATATACTTTTGCGAGATTTTTCCTTTTGACAGACTCGTCAAATGCCTATCGTAAGTTTTCGCATGCAATGAAATTTTGGAAATTTTTTAGGGTAAATTACTTTAAGTTTTTAAAAGACGATTCTTTGAGAATTTGTCTTATAGCCCAAAAAAATGTTCATGAAAATTCGGCGACTTGAAAAACTTTACAAATAGGGCTCGATTTCTCCCAATTGAAAACACTCACTAAGCGTATTTTTTATTCGGAAAATAAATAGAAACAAGTTTGTTGGAACATCTCCTGTCTTAAAACTTTGCGGATTCTTGAAGGAGGGCTTATTGCAGTCAAGACTCGCTGTACACTGGCCAAGACTTCGCGAGGGGGCGTCAGGTATGCAATCAACTCGAGAGAAACCGGCTGTACATTTAAGAATAGCAACTATTAAAATGGTGCCTTAAGAAGCTTATGATTGATTACGGTATCAGAAACTCAATAATTTTCTTGTGAATAAATACATTTTTTTTTAGATAACACCCCAAAACAGAAAAAATTAGGTGGATTCTGTACCAACTTGTATTCTTATCTTGGGGAAATTTAACTTATGAAAAAAAAAACATTCATTTGAAAAAAACACTAAAAATAAATTGGGAATAAGTGTGGATTTAACTTTAACAGCTGACAAATTTTTTTAAGCCTTGCCTGTAGCTGACATCTGAAGCAAAGTATATTACGGCCAGACAAAATCAATTTCCGAAAGGTTCCATGAACATGTGGCTCATGCCCTCTGGAATAAATCATTGCGGATCAAAGATCGAAACTGGTCACAAAATTGATATTCCGATTTGAAAATGATCAAACCGGTTAACGACATTAGAAAAATTTTATTGTTTGAAGCATAGTTATCCACAAAACCATAATAAATCTCTTAATAAGGAAAGGTCAATTATTAAAACTTGTTTTCTTTAATTCCCCTCGTACCATAAAGTCCTTGGACTTAAGGATTAACATGCAGTTAAACCCAAATTGAAACCAGGTATATATTGCAATAACAATGCATTTAGTTTGTTTACACTATTTATAACTTAGTTATCTAAATGCGCATATGGTCTATGAGTGTAGTGATTTAGAGTGGTGAAGGGATTTATTTTAATTTTTGTTGGGTATCACACGCCATCAGTCTCCAACTCTTGGTTGATAAGTCAAGCAACTAAATGTCGTGAATGCTTCCATTCGTTCTCGATCTTTCAACTTCCTAAGTTACCAAGTTAAGTTACCCTCACCTTTGCTGGGAAAATTAAACAAGTACATAGTAATATTATTCATGTAGAAAACCTGAAATTTTTATTCTGCTTTTATACTTAGTCAAAATTTTTTATTTTTATCAGTTTTTTATCAAAGGACAATTCTCTGGAAATCGTCCCCGAATTTAAAAGGGGACTCGATTAGTACATTTGTTTTGAGTCGTAGGGTTATGAAAATGTCAATTCCACTCCCAAATCAGCGCCCATGATCACCCGAAGCATGTGGCCTAAGAACTACCACAAGCCGATGGCAAGAGAGAACTAGACCAGACATTGTCGAGAGTGAGCGTTCACGCTAAAGACCTTTTTCACAATCATTGTTTTTATAGTTAGTTTGTTCATGTTTATTCATTAAAGAAAATAATTGCAACCAGCGCGTTCATCTTCCATTACAAATCCTACAAAAAGTAATTTCTTGCCTGGAAACTAATCTTGGTACATGAAAATTGATTTTACCAAGTATATAGGAACATATTTTTTTTATTATATTGTACAGGATAGTTAGAGCCAGACAGTCACGTCTTTGTTTTGATGGTTGGTTGTTGAAGAAATCAAAAGTTCACACTTTTTCTTCGAATCACAAATGCTGTTTTTCTTCAGATGTGAATATACATATCCTTGGAATATTAAGGTACTTACCTAACCTTCGTAGTAAAAAGTTTTGTTTGTTCCGCGCGCGTTGCCATAGCACTAGCTGAGTATACCTATAGAGCGAGACATTTCTACCGAGACTGTACTCACATACGTGCGATCATACACAATCAGGGATCTCTTTCTTTCTACTTCAAGTGTATGGATCAGACGTCAGAAGTTATGTACTTTTGTATTATATAACTGGCGAACAAAACACAAGCATTAATCAAAATTTTCATAGAAGTTTTGTTTTTATACAGAAAATAAGTAGGTATTCAGTTTTTCTAATCGTTCGTAAGAGCAGTTCATTGTATACGTAGGTTTTAGACACATTTCTGTACTGATTTCCTATACCGTGTAGTAAAAGTGATTGACTTTGTTATTACAAAAACTTAACACAAAAACAATGTCAAACCATTGTCTAAAGATATATAGTCAGTCAACCAAACGAGAAATTTTTTGGATACAAATGGATTTCATTCGTAGATGGCGTTAGTCTAATGATCTCCAAAAATGATATATCCGAGTGAGATGGAAGAAATTTAGGTGGGAGTGGCAATTGGCAAGCGACCCGACCTTGAGGGGTTAAACTGGAATAAGGAATAACAATATTTTGTTTGTGTTTTCCGCCATCTATGCCATTTGAATTTATTTGAAATCGTGGATAGTGAAATTTGATAATTTTTTGTGGAATTATTAAGTGATCGTCGTTCTGTGTTTTCTGTGAACATTTGTGTGTATAAACTTTTATAAGACAATTACATTTGTGAGAAAAATTGGAAAAGAAGGTAAGAACGAAATATTCATTTATTTGAGATATTGGGGAATTACTGTACTTAAGTCCCTTTAGGAAGTTATATTGTGAAGTTGAGTATGATTTAATATCCACTAATATGTTTAGTAACAAAAATAGTAATAACGAAAAGTGAGGTTATGTTGTAGAAGAATGGATATATTATTTCTGATAATACAATCAATAGATTCAAAAGACCATTGCCTACCTATTTTGAGTTGAATTTACTCGAAAATGCATTACTGAAAATCTTATATATTCATCGAGTTTCCAAACACTGATGTTCTCTTTATACTCAGATAATATTGCCTTGTGCTATAAAACATTTTCTTTCTAAATAAGTTGATACCTCTTGGACAAACCAATGGCTTCTTGAGATACGACCCAAAATCAATGAATTTTCAAATAGTTATTGCCAATAAATCTGCTTTGTAAGCTAAGTTCTGAGAATACAATTTTATTGGTGTCAGCCCAAGCAAAAGAAACTTCCAATAAAGATTCCCTTCTAGTGGTCATTCATACTTTTTCTTGTGGAGTGTAGTGTATATTATCTTACCAATATTTGTAGGTAGATGACTATTTTATACATGTATGTTTCAGATGTCTGGGAATAAATGTGCCTACTACAATTGTGGGCTTTCAGCCCGGAATAATCCTTCGTTGAGACTATTCCATTTTCCAGTGAAAGATACCGCTAGATGTAAACGTTGGATATTACACTCAGGTATTATATCTCCCTTTTCCAATTATGAGTAATATTATTGTAGAAATATATTAAAGCCTTCCAAGAAGCATTTACTTGATTACTCTCGTTTCGGACGTCCATCGTCTTAATGGATTTAGAAGGTTCTCACGACGTTCCAAGAAGCATTTACATATTGAAAAAGATTTAATAAATCTCAGGTAACTTTCTTAGCAAAAAAATAGGATTGCTGGAAGTTCATCTGAAATGTTGATGATTGTAGAATTTAAATTATCAATAGTTCAAGGTATGGAACATTTCATACAGGCATTTGTGTGATACGAGTGTATAGGTGTATTTGCGTGGTTTACATAGTTAGCAGACTCCCCAATGGATCGTTCATCATTCTCTATGCCACACAAAAAGTGACTTTTTATCTTGAAAAAAATTACAGTACTCCAAACTACTCGAATCAAGTTGACTGTGCCTTCATACTATACCGGGTGACAACAAGATCACTTTCAGGCTGCCTTTTTTTATTTTTCCACCATCTTTTATCATAACTTACTTTTATTTCATTATTTATTAATATTTTGCCGTATCTCGCATATTTAACAAAGCCATAGTTGCCGTTGCCGTGGAAATGACAATATAAGTAATACAATATTTTTTATCATAATGATAAACATTACTTTTTTCCATTTTTATGTCTAAAATGTGACATATTTCAACTCAAATTAGTGAGAGAAGTTGTACTTTTAATCACTAGTGATTAATAGTATATTGTTTTACGAGTGACGAAAGTAACATTTTTTAAGCGAGAGAACAGTTTACCATCCGAGGCTGGTAATGTTCACGAGTTTCGAAAAATATTTTTGACGAGTGAAACACTATACTTTTTCTACAACCCTGTTTATACCATAATAATATGCTAAAAAAGGACGATGAAAAAAAAAATTATTTTAAATTAAAAATAACAGAATTTTTTTAAACGTTACTTATGATTTAAATATTGGTTAATTGTTACATTTGAGCAATTATTGAAAATTATAGGAGTATTACCAGGATTTTTATGTATTGAGGTAGACGATGCCACATCTGTTATGATGTTAACTGATGCGCCGTAATCAGATAGGGTTGAATTTTGTATGGATTATAAAATTTTTGTTTGTATTTGATTTTTGCTGCTAACTGATTGATCAACATATCCCTCCGCAACGTTACTACCAGCCTCCATGCTTTTTTAATTGAAGTAAATCACCTCTTGCATCCACTAATAGCGTTGTGGAAGTTCTACGCAAACAATGCCCAGTATATTTTTGGGGATCAGGCAAGTTTAAATATTGAGCTATTTGCATAAGAAATTTACTGAATTTATTTATTCCCACAACCTGTCTAGTACACTTTCCGTTCTGTTAGTTAATAAAGAATCTTGGATTTATTTTGTCCATATCTAGTGGACGGGGGTTCATATAAATTTTAGAAAGGCGAAGAGCTGCAAAATGATGTTAACAAAATTGAATGTATAAATTTACCAACATTAACGAATTATTAAGAAATATAGCCAGTTATAATTCAAAATGCTAATGTTTGTGAAACGGTAAAAACTACAATTTTTCACCTAAATTGAATAAATCTCCTTCTTTTGTAAGTCGATTAAAATGGTTTTATCTCTCTTTATTTCATTCTGAACAACTGGGTAGTACTGATAGTCTCATATTATTTTCAATTTATCAAATATGTTACATTTGATTTATTTGTTTTCAAATAGATATGGCAGAAATGATTTATGTAAATTTGTAGTTTTGGTGGAATAATTGGAAAACGTATTGTTTCTTTTTTTACTAATAGAGGAATAAATATGTCTGATGACTTTTGAATTCAAGTACTCACTAATAAATATTCAAAAATATCTCAACTAATTGGCATATTTTTTATTTCATTATAGATTTTTTTCACCATATTTGGAAGAAGATTTGCATCTAATAATTGTTCCCTTATCCCATGTATTGAGTTTTATCATAATAATCTATTTCTTTCAGTATGCATACCAGAAAAAAACACAAGAGGTTTTTCACTTCCATTGGCATCATCTTCTCGTTCTACCCCACCACCAATGAGCCATGAAAATTGTGCGAGGAAGAGGCAACACCTACCGCTACTGAAGTCTCGGACCTCAAAAATTCTGTCCAAATTCGAAGTGCAGCAAGAAAACTAATTTTTCTGTGAGAAGTGTAACCAGATCTTTTGTAGCTCAGAACAAGAACTGTTTTATAAATTGCATAAAATAAATTGATACAGACCAAGTGTATCAATTGCGATATGGTGATATTTTTCTGCCATCATTTTATCACTTCTACAACAATTGTAACTACCATACATAAAAAATATCCAATTCATCTTTTGTATCAATTGCGATATGGTGATATTTTTCTGCCATCATTTTATCACTTCTACAACCCAAAATGTAAAATCTATAGTGAGGTTTCCATTACAATCTTCAAAAATTCAATATATTATACATAAAAAAATTGCATATGACTTTTCTCTGTGTCTGTGAGAGTACCATGCAAATTATTGTATTCAAAGTGATTGGATAGGGCAAGGAATAATTTTAAAGATTAACACAATTTTAAAAATTTTTGAAGTAATAAATTTTTCTCAAATTACTTCTCAATGCAACAAACAAAAATAAAATTTGAAATTTTCTACAAGTCAGAAAATATTGCTTGATATCATAGGGCTCCATATTACATAATTATTTTACAGACTTCAGAAATCTGATTGAAACTTCAATATTCCTTATATTTTCCGGAAGATAAAATTTTATCTTACTGTAGACGGTGCTCCATTCATATAGGGATTTCTTATGAATGAGATAAAAAAAATATATTGTTTCATAAATATGAGTTAAACGGTTTTCAAAAAAATTAATTCAAAAATATAGATTGCTAGTATGGCCAGTACTTTCTATGACTTGGAGATCTCTGCAGGAATCTCTTATGCATTTTTTTTGCGATAGAAAAATTCTGTTCACTTCGGCCTCAAATGACTATTCTCAGTTATCGGTATTTCAGGATCAACACTTTTTGATAACTCTTATGGCATATGTTACTCTAGATAGTTTAGTGCAAAGCTTGTCTATATGATATTATATCTGTAATATTTTTATTTATATTAATAAATATAATAAACAAAATTAGACCAAGAATACTACCCTATGGGACTCCCATAGACTTTCTCAAGGCAACGGATCTTTCTCGTTTCTTTTCGAGTTCTACTTATGATTTTTTTTTCAAATATGACTCGAACCTGTCATAAGAATTTCCACAAATTCCATATTAAGTTTCCCTAATAAAATATCCTTACAGTCGAAGGCCTCAGATGAATTCACGATAATCCCATAGGATAGATCTCCCTTTTTTTTGGTGGAATGAACAAAATTATTCAAATAATCATACTAAAGATTGGAAAACATTCAGTAACCAAACGGGATACTAATTGTTTAGTCATTGATATTTCAAAAATGTTTGATAAATACTTCACTGATTGGTTCAAAATTCATATATCTAGCTTATTGCCTTTTTTAGGAAGAGGTTTTACAACAGCAGTTCACCTAGAAAAATTATCTCATCAAAGGACCCTGCTCAAACATTATGGAAAAGTGCTCTATGTGGGAATTGCCTGAATTTTTCCTATTGTTCAGAAGAATTTGTCCTGATTAAAAGCTACCATTATGCTAAAGTCCAATAATCAATAGTTTCTGAGATATTGCAGTCGTATTGCATCCATATTATGGTATTTGGGATATGCGCACCATGAATCTGAAATTCGGTACCCTCCGTCTAACTTTCTTCAAAACGTTCTAAAGGTTCTAATCAGCCAGCGCAATAGTACCACAGGTCTCCAATAGGTTAAACTGTAACAAGAGTGTATTTATTCAAGTACTCCTTCAATAAAGGAGGGAGAAACCTGTTGTGTATTTTATATAGCTTAAAAGTTACGAAATAAATTACCTACTCCAGAAATATTTTCAAATTACCTATATTGAAATATTCAAATAGGGGTTGTCTACATGGAACAACTTGCATAGCACAATAGCAAAGGTCCCGTGAACAAAAACAGAAATGCGACACTCTTACCCAAATATAAATATTTATTTTTCAGTATCATTGGCCAATATCTCCGAAACTATTGGTTATTGGACTTTAGCGTAATGGTAACTTTTAATCAGGAAGACTTCCTCTAAACAATTCCCAGATAGATCTCTTTTCCTTAAGGTTTGAGCAGGGTCCTTCGACCAGGAAAGTCAAAATACTGACATGTGCACAATTTTACAATATGTGGTGGGTAGGTACATCGATTCTTGTGTGCTGCTTTTGTTCTTGATATTTTTTATTTTATCAACTTATTCAAATTCTGTAACCGGGCACGAAAACAAAAAGTGGAATAAAAGGCTATCGACCTTTCAAAACCACTTAACCTCATCACTAATAGAAATTAAAAAATATCTCAACTGAAAGGCACATTTCTTCTTAATTATATATATTTTTCATTTAAGTCAGAAGATTTGCATCTGATGATAATAATTGCTCCATTCTCCCATGAATTCAAATTTATCATTAGGATTTATTTATTATCCGACAAATACACGTCACATGTCAAATATGAGATACTGGAGAATAAGATGTATAAAAACCCTGGTGCTTGCACTTATACCTGTAGAAGTTTGGGATCGACTTGGCGACACTTGGCCTACTTGATAATAGAGATTACTAGCGTGTCAGATGGCGCCAATTTCGATTTAGTTTCAATTCAGTAACAGGGTATATTTATTTACTCAGATTTCTTTTTGAGGCTAACTGTGCGCGGGATCTAATTCTAGCTTTGCTATTGGTTTAAAAGAGACATCTGTCAAACTTCACCAATAGCAAAGCTAGAATTAGAAGCCCGAACATTGCACAAAGAAAGCACTGTCGTGTTGTTTTTCGTATTTTGGACGATTTGAATTTGAGGTTAACTGCATTTTGACAGACGGAGAATTGGAAATGAATTGTCATTAAATTGCAGAAAATATAAAATTCAATGCATACAATATAATGAACTATAGAAATATCATTATTAGTCAATTCGTCAAGATTTGTACTTGCTTTTGGTCTAAATACAGGCGAAAATTCGAATCTGCGGCTTTATACTGTACACACAAAATGCAAAGTGGCCCATTCTACAAAAAGTATCCTTACACACTACACTACCTGAAAATAAACAATTCCTCACGCACTAATGAACTGATGAACGAGTGGTTTTTTTAAAGAACAAGCTCAGGAATAAGCTAAGCAAGATTTCATATCAAAGAGATGGAAAAAGCATAGATTAGATACCGACAAAACACTGAAAATAATTTCATATAAGATGCTGCAGATGTCAGAAATTAAGTTCTGACATTAAGCGAGAATATAGACAAACATTTTTGGACGGCGCCATCTACCACAGAGAGGGAAGCTCTGTTGAAGTAACAGGTGGTGTCCCCTCAAAAATCTAAACAATATCGAATCAGTTCATTCACCAGGGTTTTTAGACATCTTAGGTTCATATACTCACAAATGATCTTTCATCTCTTTCAAGCGTTACCAATGCCTTATGGGAAATAGACTCTCCTACTCAGATGACGTTTACTATCTTTGGTGTCATGTATTTTCCGTCATGTCATGTGTCATGTATTTTCCGTGTAAAACCGTGTGGTCACGAGAATATGCAACTCAATCTTATTTCATAATTATCGACATTTCTAATAGTTCGTCATTATTTTATTATGCAAATGTCTAAGGATAATAACATGGCGTTTTGGCTTCCTACTGCGTACTGTTTTCTGATTGGATGTTGACTGACAGTTCTTATATTGCAGCCAATCAGAAGACACTGCGTGATAACTGATAACGTACGCTGTCACTGAAAGCACTCCGATAGCTTGACGTTTAGTTCAAATGGCATCTCATTCGCATTGTAAACTGTTTTATTATTGGTTGCTAAAAGATCTTGTATTCACTAGCCGAATAGAAAATAGTAGTTGGATCCGTCAAACTGTCAAACGCAAACGTCTTATCGTTCGAAATGATAGTTTGATGAGCACCGGAGGCTGGTCAGGTTGACGAGAGTCTAATCGATATCTGAAGCCAAACAACGTCGCGCATGTTTAGTACTTGAATGGGTGACCACCAGACAGGGAAGGTGCCCGTAAATTGCCCTAACAACTGTAGCGTAGTAGCATATTCGCAGCTGCAGGCGTCTTATCAATGAGCACGAGATAAGACGATAGATATGCCGTCCTTCGGAGGGGACGTTAAGATGGCGGTCCCGAGTCCATATATGTCGAGCTCGTTAAAGAACCCTACCTCTGAAACAACAGAGGATTCGGCAAAATTTCCGGTTGGGGGGAGTGTGCTCACCGGCGTCGGTGTTTAACCATAGTCGCAGAAATAGGCATAAAGCAATAAAAACAAATGATAGTTTTAACATCAACCGCTAGATGCGCCTGTGAGAAAGTCGCCATTTACTTCTGTAAAAGTAAAAAGAGAAAGATAGATTAGTAACTTCGTTCTGAAAATATTTAAGCAATGGGGAATTCAAAAGACACCCTCTCTGGTTGCAATTTGGAAACTATACTTATATTTTGACACCTACAGAAAGAAGAATGATTATTGATCAATGGAAAACAATCCTACTTCCACTTACGGTAGAAATGGTACTATATTTGTGTATATTTTACAAGTTAATATGAATTCCCATTAGTCAAAACATATCAACGAATGACACTTTCAGTGGGATAGATTCATAACGTGTAACGCAGTGTAATATATGGTCTTTCTGTGTAATTCAGGATTCTCATATTGGCAGCACTGAATATGAACATACCAAAAAGTAGAGGAACTATAATCTTTGAACATACCCCATTCCAAGGAATCCGTCCTTCCGGCCTCTAACTAACTGGTGTAGACAATGGAGTTGTATCTGGAGGAATGCAGCAATCCTGCATTCCATTATAATTATACAATTGCACGTAAATGACAGCGGGACATTTACAACATATAGTGTCTCATTCATAGTGATGTGATAATTCGAATGAAAAATAATTTGATTGTGATTGTACTTTAGCTAAATAATCCGATTACGAACAACACTACTCATTCATGCCAAGTGTTCTGTGTAGGCTTTGTTACTGACTCCATACGCAATGTTAGGAGCAGCGCCGTTAATTTGTACGCAACGGCGAAACGTGGAGGACCATCCCAGGCCTGGCGAAAAAATTCATCATTTAAACTCTCACAATTAAATGAAAAATTTCTACCTTGGCCCGGGATCGAACCGAAGACTCTTGGATCCCCAGCCCAAGCGCTTACTCATTGCGCTAGTCCCCCCGATCCTTTCCTTATTTGATTCATAGACCATAGATCATATTCCATTATTTCGATTACAGACACAAACTCACACAAGACCTATAAGATAAGATGTTCTATGGTACACTTCGCGTGATCGCCCATCGCGTGTCACAAAGCAAAAGCACATACAGTAACAAGGATAGCGTGGCGAACCTTATATAAGGTTCACTATCCTTGATATAGTAGAGTGGCAACAAAACTGGATTCTTCTGTCTTTTTCCAAGAGTTAAGAGACCGAAAGATGGAAAGATTTCTTTATTTATGCGGAACTATTTTCAAAATAAAGGTCGGTTTTCCTTCAATATATACTCTGAAAAACTATTAATTTTGTGGACAGTATGAAGCTTTGCATACAAATGAGTGAATATACGTGACTCTTATATATAATTCAACTAGCGAGCCATATAGGTAAATAGTAATCACAGAACTCATAATTATGAGTTCTGTGGTAGTAATTAATTCTTTTAGATTCTTCTTCTGAAATGGAATATTAATCATTCATCCGTCAATACTGAATGAAAATGAAAAGGGGATAATGAGTTTCGAAAAACTTAAAAGGGGAGTTGTGATGCACGGTATGTAGGAAAAGTAGGATTGTCAACGTGACAGTGACTTGTAGGCAGATAATAAAGTTATATTGAAAGAATATTGTAACATGGTTACTTGACCAATATTTGGTTTTGAACAATGCTACGACATATTTCTGGTAATGACGGTTGTGATGGCGTTAAAATAATTGGTATTTCTGTTCAATTTTATGTGTCCAGGAATTCATTCTGGATTGTGATGAGTATTATGGAAATGTCCCATTGCAGAACTTCTACAAACAAAGATTTAATTCAAACCTTTTATCTCAAAATAACATTAGCGGAACTCATCAGACTCTTGAATTCACGAAATTTGACAAAAAATTCATAATCCTCGCCCCCAAAAGCCCCCACACATAAATTTTGAATAGAATTGCTCCATAAATCACAAAACTCTTCTGCCATCTTGGATTTATAAATTTTCTCGAAACATTCACAATCTTCCACCCCAAAAATCCATACCACTTTTGAATAGAATCGCTCCATAAATCACAAAACTGCTCCGCGATCTTGAATTTATAAATGTTGCCAAAAAATGCATAATACTCGACCCCAAAAATCTTCACACACCAATTTTGAATAGAATCGGTTCATGATCACAAAACATATGTCATCTTGAATTTATTAATTATGAAAAAAAAAACAATCTCCGACCGCAAAAACCCCTACTCCTATACTCTGAATAAAATCGGCCCATGATCACAATACTCGCCCGCCATCTTGAATTTATGAATTTTGAAAAAAAAACTGTCTCCGACCACAACAAAAATTTCATTACGCTTTATCACCGAAATTATGAACTCCTGCCAATGTTCTTATTGGATGACTAGAAGTGGGTCAAGATTCGCAAATTTTAAATAATTTCATAGAGTTCATTAATCAATTATTTTATTGTGTTGTTTTTCTAGATAGATATAATGAAAATATGCCTAAAATACCTATGTTTTTTCCTCACTTTCATTAATTGTTTTGACACCCTTCGGGCCTTCCTATATTTATTCGAACTCATCTAAGACATCTATATCACAATACGAGAAACTATCGAATGGACCATATCGGATAAGTATAATTTTGGTGGCACATTCAATATCTTAAGGCTGGCATCCCTGGACAATCCACTCATTGTGTATTAATATCAGTAGCTGCCAACATAAAGAAATTGAATGTGTCACCAATTCCTTATCCGATATGGTCAATTATCTTATGGGAAATATTTACGATTACAGAATTCATATTCCACATCGTGCGCCACTGACTAATGTTCCTAGGTAGCGTCGTTTCTACAGAAGTGATCTTGACCACGCCTTCGTGAATTATCATCATGAATTTCAACTTACTTAGTATATGCAACCAAAAATACGTGAAGATATCTACATCGGGCGTAGTAGGAACAATCTCGCATAAGAAGATTGTCTATCGGCCATGTACGGCACAATAAATATAAAAATTTTCGTGTTTAACCATCGTCTTTGGTCTATTAGGTTGAATGAAATTAATTTACAATATAGGAGGTTATCTGAGCCTGAGCTACAGGATTTGTAGTAGGTGGAGAAGAGATAAGAATCAAGGAGGCGTTTATAAACATTACTATCTTAAAATTTATAATTCGGTTTTTTAGTGTTTCGTACTGAAGTTCGAATTCCGAGTTGAAAACAGAAAATTGGGAAAAGTCTACTGTCTCGGTTAAACCGTTTGCTTCGTAGAACTCAAACTTTCTATTTTGCGATTTTTTATTTGGTAATGTCAATGTCATAAAATAATATGCCATGTGCGCATGCGTTGAAAACATAATTTTTAATTCTTAGTTGAAAAGTTAAAAGATGGCCATCTTCTTAGATCTTAATTATTAATTTAAATGACATGAAAGTTTATAAACCCCAGATGGGATTTTCTTGTATTCATCTTTCTTAATCCTCAGTTGTTAATTCAATTCTTAGTTTAGTTGAGTTTATAAATCCACCTTAAGCAACAGTACATGTCCTTTTCGCCTATGAGTGGCACGTGGCACCGAGGTTAACACTAGCTGTTGTTAGGAGCCCTCTATTTCACAGTTTTCCAAAAAACTGGTAGTAGGTACTTGAAAAATAATCGGGTGTGGTAAAGAGTATGTCTCATGAGATGAGAGTGTCATCGATTTTAAGTAAGATTTGAATATAATGATGAGTCCGTAAAAAATATGTTTATCTGATTGTGAGTTTTGAGATTTCCAATGACCATAAATGAATATATGATGGCATAAAGTAGGTATTAAAGTATTTTCACAGTGGATCTATCATTGGTCATCAAATATGTCTATATATATGTCTCAAATTTAGTGGGTACCAGGATAATATAAAAGAACCTAAAAGTTCTTGATATAATCAGATAATTTCAATAAATTAAAACTATATGCTATATTCCGCTTTGATATTCATAATTATTGAATAATGTATTTATTTACCAAAACTCGTCCGCCATCTTGAATTTATAAATTTCGAAAAAATATTCATAATCTCCTACCACGAAAACCCCAACATATCAATTTTGAATCGAATCGGACCATAATCATAAAACTCGTCCGCCATCTTGAATTTATAAATTTTTACAAAAAATCATAATCTCCGACCCCGAAAACCACATACTAATTGTGAATAGAATCGGACCATAATCACAAAACTCGTTTGACATCTTGAATTTATAATATTTGCCAAAATTTCAAGTCAATCGGACGACTAGACTAGACACCACATACTAATTTTGAATAGAATCGGACCATAAACACAAAACTCGTTTGACATCTTGAATTTATAATTTTGACAAAATAATCGTAATCTCCAACCCCGAAAAATATAGCAATTGTGAATAGAATCGGACCATTATCACAAAATTCATATTATCACCGGAATTATGAATAGTTGCCAAATTTCAAGTCAATCGGACGACTAGACTAGACACTTGCAAGAGACCTCGTAAAATCACTACTTCGATACGTCCAAGGTTTCCGAAAGTTCTCGTCCAAGGCAATCTTAATCATGCCTCCGAAATAGCATTTTCCAGAAGCAGTTGATATTTGTATTTGATAGTTATATTTTCTTTCTCTTTATTGTTCTCTTATTCTGTTTGCAAAAGCCACTTTATCTGAGATAACTTTAACACTTTATCCCAGAGATATAAGCGAGAGACGACTACCTACCGTCCAACAGGTTTATACTCGAATGAAAAAATGATAATAAAATATACCTAGAGTTAAAGGCATCATGCGACTCTGGATTCTCCATTCAAAGGTCACGGTCTCGCTGTGACCGCCTCCTGACACGGAGACGACCGAAGTATCATTTCGTCTACGAACGCTGAAGGCCAGCATCCATTTTTCGTGAAATTTACCTCGCCCCCTTGCGCTGCGCGTCTTTGGAACTAGAAAACCGTGTAAGTGAATTTTGACAAACTTCTAGTCGTCAAATTAACTTGAAATTTGGCAGGTGTTCATAATTCCAGTGGCAATGCATTATGCAATTTTTTTAGAGAAAAAAAAAACGGCGGCTCCAAAATGACGTATGAGTTTTATGACTATGGTCCGATTCGTTCCAAAATTGGTAGGTATGTGGGGGTTTTCGGGCTCGGAGATTATGAATTTTTTGTCAAAATTTATAATGGAAAGACTGAAAGACCAAAATCTTTACGAATAAGAATAACAGTGTGGGGCGTTTTTCAAAGAGTTCGGTAAATATAAATAAATATGAAAGAGAAAGGTTTAAAAAAATTTACATGGAAACTAGAAAAACGGAATAAACATTTGTCGTAGAGAAATCAATTATGATGAACGCCCAACAATTTCATTTTTAGGCGTAAATATTTTGAATCACTTGATGGGTGCAAAGAAAAAAACATTTTCTACTTTTCACTGCACTTTCTACGTGTTAATAAAAGTGTGTTATAAAAATTTTTCCAAGCATTATTCTCTGCAGGATGCATATTTATAGATAAAGTACATTTGTTATACTCAGAACTGAGATGTTGATAAAACACAACTCAAGTTCATATAAAAAGCCAAAAAAACACTGAAAACGTCACTAATCATACAATAAACATTTGAGGTCATGAAACAATGTCGTGAAAATTTGTTGAGGTCATGGCACAAGCAGCGCTTCGATCTTAGTTCGAATTCCCAATAGTTTTTGCCAACTAGTTTTTCAAATGTGTGCGACCCGATGTTGAACATAATAGATATAGAGTATATGTCGCTGATGAAAATTATATTTGAATGGAAATAGTCAACAAGATTGAAATGTGCTCAAATATTCCAATCACGTGATATGATCGGTGGTAAGTAAAACGCCTTCATTTTGACCAAATCAAGTGCAAATAATTTTCAACCCCTACGTGGGTATTCTACATTTACAAAGAATGATAAAAAAGTTTTAGGAACCTCATCCCTAGATTTATACGGGGGAGCAGGCTACAGCCTGGTTCACTGCGTCCTTTGCAGATCTGTTGTGATGAGACCTTATGTATATTTTTTGTCTACTTGCGAGACCTGACCTACAAAATCTAAATATCCGCAAGTATACCCACAGAGCTCCAAGATACCCGAAGATCGGGTAATTTCGCGAACATTGGCAACGCTGTATGAAACCGAAAGCAATTAAAAGATTGAACGCTCAAAGCTCAAAGCATTCTCGGAATCTCGGTTCCAGATCCATTATCAGTTACAGATGGACAGAGAGATTTCGCAAGGCGTTTATTTAATGAGATTTTATATCCAATGATTGTGAATTGAATAGTATACAGTCCGCACGTAAACATTGGAATACATTCATTTTCTGCCAAACACATCATATTTCATATTCTTACAAAATCCTCAAACAGGTGGATTTTTAATTTTAATTTGCCGTATTATCGGAAATAGTTGCATCATACAGGGTGATACAAATTAGAGTAATGATGCTAGACAATTTCAATCTTATTTCAGACATGTATCACACATAGACCATTAATTGATACAGAGTGTTTAAAATGAATGAAAAAACTCACTCTTGATGCAAGTCATTGGGTACGCAGCCTATGCGATTAATAATATAAAACTTGTATTATTTTGTTTGGAACTAGAAGCCCAATACCTCAGTAACCACATTTACATCTAACAATTTCTTCTTCATCACTTTAACTTATTTCCAACTTTCCGATAACTATTTTGTTATTTCACGAAATTTTTATTTTTGGATTCTTAGCAACCTGCGACCTGGCTGTTATAATTTAATTGTCGAAGTATTGTCGAAGTGTACTGGAATTTTTTATTGAATGAAATGGAAGGAAATTCCTTTCCGTAACTTTAGAGAAAATTGTCAAATGTAAAACGCCTATAGTTTCATTTAGATATTGATACTAATGACCCTATAGATATTTCTGATTTTCAATTCTAGTACAAGGTGACAATACTCATAGTGAAATAAACACAGCCAGATCCAGTTCCTAAGAATTAAAAAAAAAATCGTAAAATAGATACACAAACATCGACAAATTTGAATTGAGAGGATGAAGAAAAAAATTGATAGATGTAAAAGGGGTGAGTACGGTATTGGACATCTAGTTTCAATCAAAATTATACAGTTTTACAATGCTATTCGCACAGGCTACGCATGAAGATCAATAACAGGCATTAAGAGATTCAACCATTTTCGGTCATTTTGACCATTCTGTATAAATTTAAGGATTATGTGTTATACATGTCTGAAATCACAATTTTTGGTAGTTTAAAAAACCTAATAATATAAAGGATGTTCGCCATTACTCCACTATGTATCACCCTGTATGATAAAACTATTTTCGATAATAGGGTAAATTCGAATTAAAAAGCGACCTGTCTGAGGATTTTCTATGAATATGATGCGTTTGGCAAGAAATTAATTTATTCCAACATTTACGTGCGCACTTATTGGTATAGCCCCAGTAATATACTATTCATGAGAAGAATGCCCAAAACAAAAAGAATACACTTCTTTCTTCAAGCGTTAAAATGTATGACTCCTGTTCACATTGCATTTCTATGCGAAACAATCGTTGGCGATGAGATCATCATCTAGATTAGGCGGAGCATTTCTCGGCGGGTTCCAGACAAGTCGGCGAAACTATATAGGCGGGTGTCTAACCGGCGAGAGTTCAGTTCTATTTATTGCTATTCAGATTATTCATTGAAGACAATTGTGTAATCAGTAAGATAGTAGTGTTAAGCGATTATTTGGGCAGTGTAGTATTGTGTGTTGTGATTCAAAGTGTATTAAACGGAGTTTATTTATTGAAAGATTATTGATTTGAACCCCAGTTTCGTAACACTATATTAGAGTTGACGTTTCTCTCCTATCAAATTTGAATCGTGATTGCCATGGTCCATGGTTATGTTCTACTTTAAGTGCCGGAGGCAAATTCGTTTTAATATTCCAAGGATTTGCATTTTTAACACGCTTATATTAGCTTCACTTGTAACAAACAAACAATGTAACAAATCTTGCAAGTTGAAATTGTCCCTCTTCTAATCGTCCGATTGATTTGAAATTTGGCAGGTGTACGTAATTCCGATGACAATGCATTATGCAATTTTTTGTTTGAGAAAAACGAAATGGCGGCTCCAATATGGCGGACGAGTTTTGTGATTAAGATCCGATTCGATTCAAAATTGGTATCTGGGGGTATTCGGGGTAGGAGATTATGATTCTTCGGTCAAAATTGAAAAATTCAAGTTGGCGGCTCCAAAATGGCGGAAGAGTTTTGCGAATATGGTCCGATTCTATTCAAAATTGGTATATGGGGGTTTTTGGGGCCGGATATTATGAATTCATTGTCAAATTCAGGATGGCGGCTCCAATATGGCGAACAAGTTTTGCGATTATGGTCCGATTCTATTCAAAAATGGTAAGTGGGGTTTTTGGGGTCGGATATTATGAATTCCGAGTCAAAATTGGAAAATTTGAAATGGCGGCTCCAAAATAGCGGATGAGTTTTGCGATTATAGTCCGATTCTATTCAAAATTGATATGTAGGGGTTTCTGGGTTTGGAAATTATGAATTCCATGTCAAAATTGGAAAATTCAAGATGGCGGCTCCAAAATAGTGGAGGAATTTTCAATTATGGTCCGATTCTATTCAAAATTGGTATGCGGGGATCATTGGGGTCGGAGATTATTAATTTTATGTAAAAATTCAACAATTTATGATGGTGGACGAGTTTTGTGATTAAAGTCCGATTCCCTTCAAAATTGGTATGCGGGGGTTTTCGGGGTCGAAGATTATGATTTTTTTGTCAAAATTCATAAAATTAAGATTGCGGCTCCAATATGGCGAACGAGTTTTGTGATTATGGCCCGATTCGATTCAAAATTGGTATGTGGGGGTTTTGGGGGTCGGGATTATTTTTTTTCAATTATGGATCAACATTGAGTTTCAAAGAACGAGTACGAATTTTTTAATTATGGTCCGATTCGATTCAAACTTGGTATGTGGGGATTTTTGGGGTCGGTAATTAGGATTTTTTTTACTTGAGATTGAGATCATCAAATAACATTCCGAGTTTTCAAGAACGAGTCGGTCCTGTCCTTTCTCGTTCACTTCGGATTAACTAGAAATATTGCACACGTAAGACTAAAAAGTATAAAAAACAATCATAGTTTGAAAAACTCAAGAACACGCTTTACTCGTAACATTGACTGAAAAGTAAAAAATAATTTTTAATATAATTATTCAAATGTAAAAAAGGCGTGGGATGGCTCGACATAAGTTGTCTTGAGCTTTTGAACGCTGTCTATTGGTATTATAAGAATATTAAAAATTATTTTCTACTTTTTAGTCAATGTTAGGAGTAAAGCGTGTTCTTGAGTTTTTTAAACTATAATTTTACTCAGGTTTGAACAAAAAGTAGCATGTGTTATTCGAAGAAAAATTGTTTTGTTTGGCTCGCATGGTTGGCGGACGTTCCTACGGATCGTCCGTCGATCTCCACGCTCGGCACACAGAACATCACTTTTTCTCCCAATAACACAATATACTATTTTTGTTGGTATATAAATTCGTTAGAACAGCTGTTTGTTAATTTCTGTTACGATAGGAATTCAATAATGAAGTCCTCGGTTCAAAATCAGCCATTTAATGGCTGTTGCTATTGTTAAAATGTATTGTATCATCGAAGAGTTTGAAAGTATACCATTAGCAGAAAAATATTCAAACTTCTCGTCAAAAGTAACATGCAAAATGAGTATACACTTATACCGGTACAAAGTTATACCGGTATAAACTTAAATATATATATATATATATATATATATACATATATATGTATATATATACAGGGTGTAACTGAATAAGTGTAAAACATTTAAGGAGGTGATTCCTCATCGAAAAAAAGATAGGATCTTTCATATAAAGAAACTTCATTGGAGCATCCCCTGTTAAGATACAGCCCCTTAAAGGGGGTACATAAAATTTGTATAACAATTTTTTTCACAAGCACTGAAAAAGTTACAATATTGAAATTAACCTGACGTTTTGTACTACCAAAAAGACACTTAGCCAGTAATTTATTTGGTTTACCCCATGGTTGTAAGGGGTGGAAAACGCAACCCCTAAAATTTATTTCCAATGTAACTTTTTGTCTTATTATTTGTTTACCATTTAAAAATTTATTTCCGATAGCCTGTTTCATTCTAAACAAAAAATGTCTCCTGGGTTTTTTGCCCAAAATAAACCAGTAAGCAGCAAAACATTATTTTACGAACAACTACAGAGATACATCGTCATAAATGCGAACTGGATTTATTGTTATTTTGTAGTTAGTACCTGCATTAAACGATTAAAGGGTAATAAACAAAACTAAGTTATTAATAACAAAACACACAACATGTAGAAATCATAGTGAATGTTCAATATGTCTACCTTCAAACATTACGCATGCGTCTAGACGTCGGCGCATTGAGCCACGTATTCGCTCAAATATTCCTGGAGTCTCTCTGATTACCCTGCACGCATCGATGATGCGGTTTCTTAAGTCCTCTACATCGCGAACAGGAGTACGATATACCAAATGCTGTGAATGGCCCCAAATAGAGAAATCGAGAGGATTGAGATCCGGGGATCGAGCGGGCTATTTATGTGGTCCTCCTCGACCTATCCACTGATTTGCATATGTTTCAGTTAAATGCTGACGTGCTACTTGACTAAAATGGGCGGGAGCCCCATCATGCATAAAACATATCCCTTCTGACGCCCAAAGGAACTTCCTCCAGCAGTACTGGATGCACTTCTCTTAAAATTGAACGTATGCCTCACCATTTAATCGAGGAGGTAGAAAATGAGGCCCAATTAAATCATCCCCACATAACTGAGCCACACGTTAAGAGAAAACTGTTCTTGATGGCTAGTTTCGACAATAGCGTGAGGGTTTTCATCAGCCCATATGTGGTAATTATGAAAATTAATAATCTTGTCCCGAGAAAAACTACATTCGTCTGTGAATTCTATCGTCTTCAGAAAGTCACAATTTCTTCTAATCATTTCCAGCATCCAATTGCAAAATTCAAGACGGTTCGGAAAGTCTCGCGGTAACAGTGCCTGTACTCGTTGCAGATGGTAAGGGTATAAGAGTTGTTCCTTTAAAATTGAAATACCGTCATATGATCAACATTTAGCTGGAAAGCAATCTTTCTAGTACTGGTAGTAGGTTGTTCTTCAATCAAATTAAGTACTGCTTCCTCAAGCTGTGGTGTTCGTATTTCTCGATGGCGACCACAATCCTGCGTTCTTTTGTCGAATGAACCATATTCTCGTAATCGTTGATGAAGTCGAGCAAATATTCTATGTGAAGGATGCTGCCGTTGAGGATACATTTCAGCATATCTTCTAGAAGCTTCTAACCCATTCCCCTGCGACAGACCGTAAACGTAATGCATATCAGCCATTTCCTCATTTGTGTATGCCATTTTATTAACAAGTGAATTATTAAAGTAACAAATTAAGAACAGAACAACAACACAAAATTAGTATTAATTCAATTTCGAAAATTCCCAAACTGACAGCGTCATACCAATTCAATTGTCACTATCGCTAATAGCGACCTACTAGATAGATTAGTTTCGTATTTTCGCATTTATGACGATGTATCTCTGTAGTTGTTCGTCATACCAATTCAATTGTCACTGGTTGCTTTTTCACCCCTTACAACCATGGTGTAAACCATTTTTTGGGCAAAAAACCCAAGAGACATTTTTTGTTAAGAATGAAACAGGCTATCGGTAAATGGTAAACAAATAATAAGACAAAAAGTTACATTGGAAATAAATTTTAGGGGTTGCGTTTTTCACCCCTTACAACCATGGGGTAAACCAAATAAATTACTGGCTAAGTGTCTTTTTGGTAGTACAAAACGTCAGGTTAATTTCAATATTGTAACTTTTTCAGTGCTTGTGAAAAAAATTGTTATACAAATTTTATGTACCCCCTTTAAGGGGCTGTATCTTAACAAGGGATGCTCCAATGAAGTTTCTTTATATGAAAGATCCTATCTTTTTTTCGATGAGGAATTACACTTATTCAGTTACACCTGTATATATAATATATATATATATATATATATATATATATATATATATATATATATATATATATATATATATATACATATATATATATATATATATATATATGTATATATATATATATATATATATATATATATACATATATATATATATATATATAGGAATTCAATGGACATGCCCTCAGAGAAAAGTGCTAACCGTAGACACGTGTTTCGGGCTCTCGGCCCTCATCAGTACGGTGGAGAAGTGCAAGGATCAACAACACTTGGTAGAAAACGACAAATCAACGGAATTCAGGGTCTGCTGGTGTTGTTGATCCTTGCACTTCTCCACCGTACTGATGAGGGCCGAGAGCCCGAAACACGTGTCTACGGTTAGCACTTTTCTCTGAGGGCATGTCCATTGAATTCCTTCCATCTTGTTTTTAACAGTCCCCTCGATATTACACTCTTTCATATTTATATTCCTGGACTCGGATGTCACGCAGGTAGCTATAGCTGCCTCCGTGGTGACGTTGGTTGTTGCCCTGGAATTCAGGGTCTGCTGACCGAAATCACAAATGAGCGGCTGGCTTCTGTTTATTGACTCCGTTGATTTGTCGTTTTCTACCAAGTGTTGTTGATCCTTGCACTTCTCCACCGTACTGATGAGGGCCGAGAGCCCGAAACACGTGTCTACGGTTAGCACTTTTCTCTGAGGGCATGTCCATTGAATTCCTTCCATCTTGTTTTTAACAGTCCCCTCGATATTACACTCTTTCATATATATATATATATATATATATATATATATATATATATATATATATATATATATATATAAATATATATATATATATATATATATATATATATATATATATATATTTATATTTATATTGTTATGAAATAATAATTGTTGTTAATTTCACCCTAACTTGGGCGACAATTGTGATGATGGGAACTATTGTTGATAGTTTAATTTACTATTTCTGAGTCCCTATCATAACAAATTAAAAAAAAATAACTCCGGCTATGTATTGTTACCTTTTTCTTTTTCAAACCCTTTTTACCATATCCCAGCTCAGTCTCAGCCTATGAACATGAAAGACTCCTTTCTCAATAGCAGGTTCCTGTAATCGGTGTTACCGACTATGGCACAATCATAGACCTTATAACTGATGGACTGGCCGTCACGTGACTTAAACACACAGTTCCTGGCGAACTATATATGAGAGAGAAATGTTGTGAAGGATAGAAATACGACAAGGCAGAAGATACAAATTGGCTATGGCATTACATTGGAAAAACCTATTTCTTGTTATTTTTTCAAGGGAAATATTGACTACTTTGAATGAGATGAGTTTTGAAAAAGTTAAAGGAATCACAGTGAGAAACTTTATGCGACATATTTTCATGATATCTTTCAGAAACAAAAGAATTCCATTGAGCCTCCATCTGAATGAAAATGATTTTAATATATCTTCCAAAGGTTTCAGAAAGTTCAGGAAAGTGTAAATAATTGAAATTTTATCAATACCAATAATAATTATTATTTTAATTACATTTATTCTGATTCTTTTGAAAAATATATTGATAATTTAATTTATATTCGATATCAAGAAGTTAGAAGTGCAATTGAACTAAATTGGGAACTCCGGCGATTTCAAAATTTGTTATCAATAATGCCTACATAAAAAACGTTTATGTAATCTATAAAATTTCGTGTCTGTAGAAAAAATGGCCCAATTAATTTTGGGAAATACTGAGGAAAATAGCACGTGTTATTGGGAATGAAAGTAATATTTTTTCTATCGAGCGTGACGGAGGTCGACGGACAATCCGTACGGAAGTCTATTCCAGCCTGGCGCTGTAAAAGAAAATCTCCACTCCGGCGGAGTAAAAGTATGCCGTTAGTCCAACGGAGTAAAAATTCCATGTATATTTGAAACGTTTGAAGAAAACATTCTTTGATTTAAAAAACATATATATGTGCGTTTGTTCTCGGAAAAAAAGGAAAATTTTGGGAATCAAATAAATCACATTATACTTTTATAAATATCATTAACCAACATTAGTTTAAGCAATTGCTCGGGAAAAACATCAAATTCTACCTATGAACTGATAATAAATCTATTTATCTATTTATTTATTTATTTAACTTCATCTACAATATATAGAGGCACAAAAATAAAACTAAGTTATATAAACAAGAGAAGTCACGTAAAATGTTACCAGTTTGTGCATGACTGAGAAATTAAATTAAAATGTTCTCATAAGTTCGGAAACCTGTGAAAATGTGTTAACGAAATCCACAAATCATTACCTACCCTCCATGTTTACTCACCTATGAAATTCCACATCCAGCCCTTTTTTGTATCTAACTACACAATTGTAGGCTGCACACGAAGAAGGCATATATATTTGAGAATGTTTATTACTTGTCAAACAGTTCAGAAACACTGGATAAATTTATAAAAAAAAATTCAAAACACCACACGAAAACACATATAAACAATATACGAAACCAATGTTATGCCTGAACTCATTCTGTCCTTTTTCACAGGTTCTGATATCAATGGTCTCTTTCTCACAACCAGTCCATATTATTATAATGTCTATGGGCACAATCGATTCGATGATAAAATCTGTTCAGTGGAGAAAGTAAGGTTAGAGATTGAAAAATAAACACAGGTTTGCAGAGAATAATCAAATTGTTTGGTTTTTATTCAAATCAAGACTTAAATATACCCTACTCTGCGATAGCTACCTTATACTAGCAAAAACAGTGACATAAAATGGTGCAGTATGGATGTTTGTGACAAAGAAAGTTTGAGTTTATTATCTGTCTTTTGGCATGGAATTTATGATTGTTCAGCCCAAAATAAAGTAACCAGTGGTTTAGAACACTTAAAGTCATTGGTTTTATGTGAAAAGTAGCACTTTGGTGAGATGGGATATTGAATACCTTGTAGCTGCGTTTCTGTTGACGTTTCCAGTCCCGTGGACGTATTTCAGGATCTCAATGACAGCTTACTTGCTCTCCTTCCAAAATTTATTCTCTAGACCAGGTAGGTGGAATTTTTATTGACAGTTTACCTCTTCGGTTCTGCTTTTCAAGAATTTTCGCTTTTGGAATTTTTAATAATAGGTTTTCATGTATTATCTTCAATACTTCTTTTACGATTTTTCGCCGTGGCTTCACTTTTTGACCTTTTTTCAATCTTTTCTCGAACTTGTTATCTCGTTCCATAGTAACACTCACCAATTTTGATTTTTTCATAGATTCCCGAATTTATATCACTTTCTACCTAATTATTTGCTGTTCTAATTAATATTAATGATTTTATTAATGGTATCTACTTCTAACTCTTACATACTATTTACAAATACACCTAACATTATATTTTCAATGTCTGCCCTTACATTTTGTTCTATATCAATACTTTGCCCACACAAACTCTTTCGAATTCCATTGGTGGGTTTGTGAATTGTCATACAGGACGTTCAAAACTTATCTATACTTTGATCTTGCTTTAATTCACTATTTTCCATAAATTTAAATTTTGATATGGTTTATTCGTCGATTTTTGTTCGATATATCGTTGGATATATAATTTTGATACCAGAACTACTTTAGGAATGCTCTCTTCACAGATATGTATCGACTAGAGTATAAGGTTCTATAGTAGTGAAAAAGGTAAAGAAAATTGTAAAATAACATAGCATTAACGATAATAACAAAAATAACTAATAATTATAAGTTTAATTATCTAACAACATTTCATAACATAACAATATATATATATATATATATATATATATATATATATATATATATATATATAAACATATATGTGTGTGTGTGTGTTCGGATGGGTTTCCGCGGTCAAAATTATTATGAATATTGGAAGTTGTGGTTGAACAGCGTCTAGAAATTTAATTTCGACGTTTCGGCTCCCATTTTGGAGCCATTTTCAAGAAAGTGGAAAAAATATATATAAATATAAGATATTGATAAGAGTAAATCTGCCTACTCCTAAGTTGTAGTCGCTGAGGTAGGAATGTGATTTCCAACCGAGGTCTCAATCTGCCTATTCCCCAGGTTTAGCCACTAGCTCCCTCTAAGGTCTCTACTCCTTTGAGGAAACTAGTTCTCCCAAACATTAATTATTTTACGTCCATTTATTAATTCAAATTTCCCGCTGCAGGGCTGTCATTTTTTAGATACCACATCAATACATTTTACGGAATATACCATAATCATAACTTACCTATACATGCTGCTGAATATAAACATATCATTCAGTAGATAACCAGAAAAGCAAAATAAGAGACACTCTATCTGGTTGTAATTTTGGAACCATACTTATGTATACAGAGTGGGCCATTGAAAACTAAACAGCGGCTCTGTAGGTCGGCAGAACCGAATTATATAAAAACGCTCGGACACGTCAACTACATTTTAGAGGGGGACATCGTTGGCGATGAAATTCACCCGAAATACATTCCATCCCTCGGAGCTGTGACCGCCACCCCTACATTTTTAAATGGTAACATATGGCAAGTGATACCTCATTTGGAAGGTATTTTCCTTCTTAATATCAAACAACAAAAATAAATTAATTCTATCGATTCGTTTTCGAGATATAGGAACTTGAAGTTGGGAAATCATTTTTATTCACTCAATCAATAAAAATAACATCTAACAATGCAACTCTTTAATGATCATTATCATTGTCAAAGAATTAAATGATCCAACTGTTTACCAACAAATAACATGCAATTCCGTTTCAAATTTTTATTTCATCCTCATTTACTTGATCAAAAAAATTTAAGGTTCTCAAGAATCGATAGAAAGACGTTTTCTCGAATTCGACTCAAATGCGAGTACAACAAAAACATGTATGAGTTAATTTTCTATCAGTGTCAAACTGATTTTTGATTTAACGACATTAGAGTGAATTACTTGACTAAAGCTGCTGAATATCTTTTCGCAATAATGGTGTATACGACCGCGGAAAGAGTTGAAATAATAACAATTTCTTTAAAGAATGATGAGTGAGGTAACGTACAGCTAATTTGTTCAATGAAACGATCCAGATAAACTTGTTGCTAGAAAATACGTTCTAGAATTAGTGCAAAAATTTCGTCAAACTGGATCAGTAGCCAACAAGAAACGAGACCCAGAACGTGAATTTCCGTTGAGAAATGAAGCTGTTGCACTTTAAGGACAAGTTCATGCAGACCCAACATTGAGCACAACAAAATTGGCTAGTGTTACCAATATCAGTAGAACCAGTATCCGCCGAATCCTGAAACATCATAAATTCTTCCCCTACAAAATACATTTGGTACACCAATTGAATGAAGATGATTTTGATAGGCGATAGGAATTTTGTGAAATTATGACTACGAGAATAGATGTTGATGAGAATTTCCGTTCCAACATGTGCTTTTCTGATGAGTCTACATTCTTTTTGAATTCGACTAAGAATCGTCATAATTGTCGTTATTGGTCAGATGCCAATCCACATGTTTTCCACGAAGTCCATACTCAAACTCCCCAAAAACTCAATGTCTGGGCTGGTATTTTTGGGGACCGTTTGATTGGACCAGTATTTCTCGACGGGAACCTGACAGGAGAAACTTATTTGGAATTATTGAATGAATTTGTTTATCCACAATTAGTAGACATCATTGAAAATGACGATCGTTACCATGAAGACCACTTGATATTTCCTAGCTGTTAGGGCGTTTTTGGTTAGAATGTTTCCTGGAAGTTGGATTGGAAGAAGAGGCTCCATAGAGTGGCCATCTAGATCTCCAGATTTAACCCCACTCGACTTTTTCCTGTGGGGTCACGTGAAAAACAAAATCTTCGCAACCGAACCAGAATCTCTGGAAGATTTACGAAGGAGAATTATTGAAGAATTCCGAATAACGCCGGAAATGCTACGAAATGTGAGGTCTCGTTTTGAACAGAACTTATACTATTGTATGGAAATGGGTTGTGGACATTTAGTTCATTGACAATGATAATTATTGCGACAGTTGCTTTATCAGATATTGTTTTTATTGAGTGAGTGAATAAAAAGTTATTTCCCAACTTCAAGTTCCTATATCTCGAAAACGAATCTATAGAATTAATTAATTTTTGTTGTTTGATATTGAGAAGGAAAATACCTTCCAAATGAGGTATCACTTGTCATATGTTGCCATTTAAAAGTTTAGGGGTAAATTTAACAAAAATTGAGAGAACAACCAACATTTATACCTTCATCGATTGTTTGCGATAATTATGTTGTTCCTAGGAAACAATGCATTTAAAAAAAATGTCGTTTTCATTTTTTCAAAATCGCATAATTTCAGATAATCCAGTAATTATTGGATAATTTGTGATTTTCGGACTGGCAACACTGATTTCTATGTAAAAATGGCTAACTTCACTATTTGACCGGTCGGTCGCCTCTCTTGCGCCGCATAGTCTTTATATAGGTATGTGACATAGGCCTTTTCATCCTAGAAAATATTTTGTTCGCATACCTCAACTTCCGCCATGTTTTTCGTACACTTTATACGTGTATAACCCGTGAATATACGCTATAATCCCCGATATTGATGACTACGTCCGTAGTAAGCCAAAAAAAACAAGCAAGCAAGTTAAAGTGTCCGAAATTTTTGTTTTTTCCGTTTTTTTAACTTAGCGGAATGCGCTTGCGCGTAACATGTCGTGAAAAGGCCTTTTAGGTTAGATTTAAAAAACTACTGAGTAAACTCTCTTTACTCGGAGTTGGTATATGGTATTAGGCAATCCATCGACCTGTCAAAACGAAAGCAATATGGCGGCTGTTGGCACACATTGCAATTCGTCATAAGCGACCATAGTGGTAAAAGTGTTTATTTTGTGATTTTCTGTGCGAATTTGAGTAGTTTTTTCAATTTAGGATTATAATTCGTGCTTCAACTGAAGAAAAATGCCCCTTATTTGCATTGTAGTTGACTGTGGGTCCCGTCACGACAGGGATAGTCGGGTTTCACTCGGTGTCTACAGTTTCAAATCATAAGTTTTTGACCAGTTAAAATGACTTATCGAGGAGGAGAAGAGCTCTATGGTTAGCTGCAATCAACCTAGAAGATCTTACGGATTCGAAAATCAAGTATCAGAGAGGCTGCAGCAGACATACCCTGTGTGCAGATTCGTGATAACATCCGTCATGGATACCTACCTAAAACTTCAGACTTTTGTGATTTGATTTGTTCCTTAGAAGATCTTACGGATTCGAAAATCAAGTATCAGAGAGGCCGCAGCAGACATACCCTATGTGCACATTCGTGATAACATCCTTCATTCCGTCATGGATACCTACCTATAACTTCAGACTTTTGTGATTTGTTCCTACGATTACTCGTATGATTTTGCCTACTTGTATATCTCTAAACTATTGTACATTAGGAGGTCTCATTTCAAATAAAGTTCAGATATATATATATATATATATATATATATATATATATTTTAATGAATGTTCATATATATGTACCTACCTCATCAAAAAACATTTTATATATTGTTATTGAATTACTGGAATACAAATTTTTTTAGGTTCTGGGACAATAAAAAAAATTTATTCAAAATATGTATGGGTTCTAAACTTGTATAGGGCTTCATCTGCATTTGGGAAAGCTGAGTAGAAAGTAAATACGAAATAATATCCATATTCGTAACAGGAGGAGCACCAACAATTGAACAATTCAGTGTAAAAAGGATCTAAATCACTAATAAATCATCAACTTCATTTTATACCTGTAACAAATACCTACATTGATAAAAATGGGGATATATTTTCAAGCATACCGTTCACCAAAGCTTCTGCTTTTCAACAATAGTGTCTTCAGGTAATCACTCTCCATCTGAATATTATCAATTAACAACACAAAAGCTCCGAAAATAACGAAAAATACACTTTTACAAGCTAGAAGTGCACACTGACAATGATGTTCTTATGGCGATTATCAGTATGTGTGCCAACAACCGCCATATTGGGTCACGTGGTATGGATTGCGTAATATGAATACGCCACGCCCTGTTGAAAGTCATGTCACTTGTCACAGATTCCTGAATTAATAGAAAATTTCCGTCAATTTGGCCCAGTGTAAATATAACCTAATATTGGTCGTCAATTTCATTGTTCAATTGAATCGGAACGCGTAAATTCGCACTAACCATCTTGGATTGGAATAAATCTCATCTGATTTATTTCTGGAATATACCATAACGGCTTCAGAACACTACGAATGTAAAGGAGAACTTGCAAAACATAACGCGTGTGGGACTGTTTTTGACATTCATGATATTTTAATTGGAGAAATAATAAAGGAAGAGGCCAACGAAGACAACCCGATTAGTGAATATGTAGTATCTAATGAATGTCTGGAGAATAATGGAAATCGAAAATTTTTTGATACCAATTCAAGTGAATTCGAGGTTATGCTGCGAGACAGTGTTGAAGACCCCACAGAATCAAAGTTTTCGCCAGTTTGTGAGTTTCCCTTAAAATGTATTAAATGTTGGCAGTTGAAACTTTAAATTTGGTGAATTTTGGTGATCCAAAAATATTTTGAAAAAATAATTGGAAAGAAAGCATTTATTCAAATGAAGTAGAAAGTAAAAATAATTGCTTTGAATGTGCGACATAGGTTATTCCGTGAGTTATAGATTCAAGAGCTTGTCACGCAAAGTTTTCAGTTCAAATACAAAAGCGGCAAGCTTTTGAATCTATAAGTCACGAAAATCCTACATTACCCACTATTATTTTTTACGTTTCAGTGAATTTGAATGAAAGTTTGACTCAAAAAGGTGTAATAATTATTTTATTTTGTTCTTTTTAGTGAGTACGCCATAATTTATACAGTTTTTGTTGAAGCATCGTTATTATGAGGCCTTTCTCCTGTAAGTTCTGAGCTATCTAGTTCTTTAATGAAGAGACCATCTAAAGATTAACTCGTCTGCCCTCCTGAAGCTGTCATTTTCAATTTATGAATTCTGACAAAAAATCAATATTCTTCGATTAAATTCATAATCTGCGACCCCAAAAACCTCCTCATACCATATATTCATTCATAATCTTCGACCCCGAAAACCCTCGCATATCAATTTTGCATCGAATCTGACAAAGCTTGTCCGCCATCTTGGAGCCGCCATTTCGTTTTTTCTCTATCAAAAATTCCGAATCAAATTTAACTTGTAAGATTTGATTACGCACATCGAGACAGGTGAAAGTATGTAAATGTATGTCAGCATACTCTGCATTGGTAAAGTTTACCATTTTTTAACAAATAATCACAATAATAATAAATAAAACTATTTAACTATGCGTCAAGATATTATTTTTGACATGACAGCACAAAAAAAACATTGGAATAAACTTACTAGCCTACTTGATACTTTTATTTTCAAAGAGTTCGCGAATCAATGAGAAGAAGATTGGATGCATCGATTAATTTAAATCAAAATATCTCGAAATCGGCTGCTTGGAGCGACTTTTGAAAAACTTCACGTAAAAATGATAGAGGAATCGATTTTTCTTCTAGAAAATGTGATACATACATGGACGACAAAGTTGTGACTCCACAAAAAAGAGACATAGACCTATATGTGGCGCCCCTACAATTAAGAGCCAAACTGAGATCAAATTTGAATTTATCATATTGAAAAATCCCCAAATACCAATTTTTGTTCAAATATCGACATTATTTTAAAAAATTATTTACGAAAAACCAAAATAAAAGTAAGTTTTTTACACCTTGTATATAAAAAATGAAGGCCTTGCGGACCCATGCTTATATGAACTTTTCACCTTATGAATAACTGAGGAATCGTCCTGTGAAATACTGGACACTTATTACATAATATAAAATAGTAAACAAAAACACCAACATATTATTTAAATCACCAACAGATTATATAAAATGGCAATAAAACAACATTTGGAATTAAAATTAAAATATTTGAAATTAAAATAATGAATTACATTACACAACGGTTGCAGCAGGTGGGTTGGTCATATATTCATCTTCATTGTAATAGCATTTGGATATGAGTTATTTTTTTATGAACTGTTTGAATTTTTGAACTGTGAGATTTTTCACTGTTTGTGGTAGGATATTATACAGTTTCGTATTCAGAGAATTAGATGCAGATTTATATAGACTATATCTTGAAGGTCTTAAGAGTTCTTAGTCTCATGGCTTAGTCTTAAATGAGATGTCTTTATTGTACTTTGTGTCTGGGACTGTTAATTGAAAAAGAAGCTATGAATAAATCTTAAATTTCAGATTTCTGGAATAATACGGAGTGTAATGCTGGTGAATTGGCAAAACCCATTGTCAAACATTTTAATAAAGGAATTACATTAAAGAATGAAGATAATTTCGAGTGTACTGACGTTTCGTCAATGAATAATGGCGAGTTGAAAACTGAGGATGACATTGATATCATTTATGAAGATGTCAAACCCCAAATATGCGAAGAAAAATCAAGGGAAAAAAATGAAAATGATTCCTACCTGAACTCTACCAATATATTATTTGGACCAAACTCTTCTCATGAACTTTTAATAGGTAAGATGTGTTAGATGGATGGTTCTGCGTGGTATGGAACAACAAAGAGCAATTAACGATACTAATTAGGAACTCAACAAAATTAAAAAAATATTCATAGGTAGCCTTTTTGTTGGTAGAACATGCCCACAAAATGCCATTTCTTCAACTCTTCAGCAACTTCAAGAAAGAAAGAAAAATTGATGACTTCCCTTGGGATCCTGGGGAGGAATTTCCTACCCTTAATAAAAAAAAAAAAACTCATAGAAAACTTGGCTCTAGCATAAACATATTTCAGCAACATGTTTCTTATTGCAATCCCATAATTTCGGAAAAAATGGATGACTTCCCTTGGGATCCAGGGGGTAGAATTTCCTACCCTTAATTTTCAAAAATTAATTTCTCATAGAAAACTTGGCTCTAGCATATATATTTTGGCAATATGTTTCTTATTGCAATCCAATAATTTCGTGAAAAAATGGCCAATTCCCAGGATCCAAGAGTTGAAATTCCTACCGTTAATCTTCAAAAATTAATTTCTCATAGAAAAACAGTGTTCTAACATACAAATATTTTTGCAAGTGCACATTTGAAATTGAATGTAATTAACTGGGAAAATTAAAATTTAAATTAATACAAAATATATGTTGAAAAGGGGAACATTCTCAATTGAATATTGAAATAGAAATACTTTTATGTGAATTGAAAAATCCACGATAGAAAATTCATTTGAATTGTGGATTTTCAATTCACAGAAAATCTTTCTATTCAATTGAGAATGTTCCCCTTTTAACATTAATACCCCACAAGAGGTTATCTTGAACGATGGAAGATAGCAACTAAAGTCAATCTTTCAGTCGCAGATTATTCCACATCCGATTTTATGAACATCCTGTTTATATTTTCAAACAAATCAACAAAATATATGCCTAGAAAGCCTCAGAAGGCTGATTTAACAAGAATACTGATAATAATAAATGGAATAAACTTATTCATGTTGAAAATTGAAACATTCTCAATTGAATATTGATTAGAAAGATTTTTCTGTAAATTGAAAAATCCACGATAAAAATAAATTTATTTTTTGTGAAATTCCAACAAAAAACAACTACTTCCCCGGCTAAAGCCACGTTGGACATTGAACTACATCTGATAGATATTCTGAAAGGACCTTCTGAAAAAAAAATTGAAATTGAAAATTTGCATTTTCATTCAGATAGTTATTTGATTTTCTATTCCATTCTTAATTAAGAACTCATATATATGAATGAGGCAAAGAAAAATGTTTTCCAAAAGAGAGTACTCACCAGAAATCATTTGTAACATTGATGCAAGAGAGGCATCGCATTCACTAGGTCTTCAATACATTTTTGTCGATGAAAATCTATTTCACACTTCCACGATCATCAGGAAGACAGGAAGAAATGGGAAACACATTTTCAAGAAGCAATCTCACTTTGCAAAGATGAAAAAAGTTAGAATCATTTCTTTTGGAGAGACACTTTGAAATTAGTGTTTTTTGGCATTAAAATCTGTTGTGGGTTGTGATAGATTGATTTGTTTGAAAATATGAACAGGATTTTCATAAAATCAAACTTATTCAATAACGAATAATAAAACAGATAATCTTAATTCTCAAACACCAAACATCTTGCCAAAATCTGTTAATGCTAGAACTAAGTTTTCTATGAGAAATTAGCTTTTGAATATTGAGGGTAGGAAATTCTACCCCTTGGTCCCAAGGGAAGTTGACCATTTTTTCACTAAATTATGGGATTGCAATAAGAAACATATTGCCAAAATCTGTTTATGCTAGAACCAAGTTTTCTAGGAAAAATTTATTTTAAAAAATCATGTCATTCATTTTTTCATTATAAAAATTGAATTCCTTCTACCTTCCAAAGAAATCACCAATTAATTTATTCAAGTCAATATATTTTCAGAGATATTTCTATTAGATTTCATAATAATGGGTTTTATAAGTTAACGACTGAATTGGTTGGTTCACCTCTGGTTTTGGCGTTCGGATATTTCCGGAGATTTGGTCTGCTATGTTTGGCCGCTGTTTTCACAACGGTTGCTAACAATGTGTCATCACCAAAAACATTTATGAATTCACATTCAATATCTTTCAAATATAGAATAAAAAGTAGTGGTCCTATGATACTTCATTGTGGAACTCCAACATCAATATTAACTTCTTGCGTACATGCCCATTGAAACGTATTCTTTGTTTACGATTACTAAGGTAGTTATTTAGCCAGTGTAGGGTATATCTACCCTCTATTCCAAGGCTTGTTTCATAAAAAAGTTTTTTTGTTTATTTAATTGAAATTGTTGCATATTTTTTTAATTCAACCATTTTTTCCTTCACTTTTCAACTTCACTTAATGCTTTCCTTTTTCTTCAGACTCCAAAACATGGCCTCCACAAAAAATTAAAGAGGATGGAATATCCGTGGAAAGGGACAATCATACAAGAAATAATTTTAAGATGATTCATACACTCCCTGATTGTAATCTAAAATTTAATTCTTTAGAATCTAAGAAGGAGCATCTTATGGGACACAAGACCATTCATAAGGGAAAAAAATCATTTGAATGCCAATTTTGTCCGAAGAGTTTTGTACATAAAAGTGCATTGTTGCAACATGAGAGAATTCATACTGGAATAAAACCATTTCAATGCAAAATTTGCTCAATATCGTTTTCCCAGAAGGGGCACCTCACGGAACACGAGAGAATCCATACGGGAGAAAAACCATTTCAATGCAAAATTTGTCGAATAGTTTTGCACATAAAAAGGCTTCGAACATGAGATAATTCATACAGGGGGGAGAAAGACCATTTCAATGCAAAATTTGTCTGAATAGTTTTGCACATAAAAAGGCATTGTTGTAACATGAGATAGTTCATACAGGGAAAAAACCCTTTCAATGCAAAATTTGCTCAAAATCGTTTTCCGAAAGGGGGACCTCACGCATCACAAGATAATTCATACGGAAGAAAAACTATTTCAATGCAAAGTTCGAAGACTTGCATTCAAAAGTAGATTGTTGAAACATGAGAGAGTTCATACAGGGGTAAAACCAGATGAATGTGTCAAATCATCCTGCAGTTTGAAACAATCAACATTTATACAACAACATGGACATTTGATGTGAATAAAAAAGGAACAAGAAATTATAAAACTGTCTTCAAAGAAATTATGGTTTTAATAGCCCAATATCAATAATATAAAGGTAAGCTTTCCTTAACCCTTTTAAGACAGTTTTCAGGTAGACATATTATGACAGTGTTTGACTTAATTAAAGGAAATTAATCAACATTTCATGGAAATAATATTGAAAAAATGTAAAGGGGTAAATGAATATACCAATAGTTTTTTGTTACATATAAGTAATATATATTTTCAAATGGGTTCAACAGAGCCAGCATTTTTTTCTGGAAGTTTTGTGACCTGATTACAGTAAATTGTAAATTTTGTTGGGGTAAGGTCTAATAACAGAAACCACTATTGATTCTTTGCCGACATTTCGACTATAAAGTCATCTTCAGGACACTACAATTAAAATGGGAATATATAAATTAAATAGAAATATAATGTTGCCGATTGAAATGGTGATACATATACAGTGACAAAAAGAGTAAAAATAAAATACACAGATTGTAAAATATAAATGAATATACACACACATATATACACACATTTATGATAGGGCCCTGACTAATTTGTACAGTACATAATATGAAGAAAACAACAGGATTTTATACTCACATAAACTGTAGGTTTCTTTGTCGAAGAAATAAAAATTTAAAATTAATAGGGGCATTTACATATATATTAACAGGAGATTCTTTTGTTTCTTTCCTTTTCATAATATTGTTAGAGGTACAGATTGTTCTTAAATGAAACTAACAACCAGAGTTTGGGAAGACATTCCTCGTTTCATTGCCAAATTTGTTTGGAATCTCTTCTCGGCATGTTTTTTGGGTAACTTTCCACAGTCTGAAAATGAAAATATAATCAGGAAAATCTATACAAGTGTAGAAAGGGCTAACTAATTAGTTCACCCCGATAAGTTATTGCGTTCACCAAATTATATTTCCTATAGAAAAATGATTCGCTTTGTCAGTAACTTCTCGTTCCCTGAATATGCCTATAAAAAAAAAAAAAAATTCAAAAGATACTTCTCTATATAGTTTTTGATTGACGTTTCGACGACTATATCTGCCCCCGTTCTCAAAATCTTCTAAATCTCCTTTAATTGTTTTAATAATTTGGATTTTTTCTTGCAGAGTCTTTTTCGCTTTTTCAACTGATGGATGTCAATTGGGATCTGCCAAAAAAGTTTGAGAGTGACTTATTGCTCATTTGATATATGGGGTGTTGTTCAGATCAGTTTATTAGCATTTTACCATATCTCACTTCCTCTCTGAGTAGAGGTAACCATGTATGATCCATTTCAACAGAATTTGTTGAAAAGCAGTTGTTATTGGAAAGAAGAATACAGGCCGTTTCTTTCGAATTTCTCCTCTCTTGATGTGGTTCTTTCATCAAGATTCTTGTCCTATTCCATTCAATCGTATGATCGCCATTGGATGTGAGGATATGTTCTGCAATTTTTGATCCAGTTATTTGTCGATTTCTGATGTAACTCTAATGTTCACTTTGGCGCACTTCCAATGGTCTTGACGTTTCACCTATATAACTATCACCACAGAACAAGGTATGTTGTAAACACAGTTTTTGGTACTTTCTTCTGCGTTTTTTGGTTTTGTTTGTGTTAGTATAGATCTCAGTGTGTTTGTTGTTCTAAATGATGTTCTCACATCATACCCATGTCCAATTCGTTTGTTCTTTTCAGATAATCCGGGGACATAAGGTATTATGTTGGTTGTGAAATGCGTAGGTGGTGGGAGTACTGTTGGTTGTGTTAATTGGTTGTTTGATGGATTTTTGTTTTCAATGTCAGTGATTGTTTTTTCCAAAAACTGATCCGGATATGCATTTTCCCTGAGAACAGATTTTATGAGGTTTATTTCTTCCTGTAGATTCTGGTTGGAATTGCAAACTGTTTGGGCTCGATTATATAGACATTTAACAATGCCTTTTTTCACACTAGCATGATGGTTTGAGTTGTAGATAGGCAAATTCAGAAAACGAAAAGTTATTGACTAATTGAATCATTTTTCCATAGGAAATATAATTTGGTGAACGCAATAACTTATCGGGGTGAACTAATTAGTTTGCCCTTTCTACACTTGTATAGATTTTCCTGATTATATTTTCATTTTCAGACTGTGGAAGGTTACCCAAAAAACATGTCAAGAAACGTTGTTCCTCCACAAAAAACCACATTCATTCAATACTTGTTTGAAATCCTTTAACCAAAAGGGGTATCTTAGAGTCGTGAGAGAATTCATACAGGTAAAAAAACATTTCAATGCAAACTTTGTTTAAAATCGTTTAACCACATGGCAAATCTTACGAAACATGAGAGAAATCATACAGGTGAAAAACCATTTCAATGCAAAATTTGTTTGAAATCCTTCAACCAAAAGGGGTATCTTACGAGTCATGAGAGAATTCATACAGGCGAAAGGCAATTCCAATAAAAATTTTGTTCAAAAAGTTTAGCATTAAGAAAAATTATTGTTGCTCTCCCATTGTACTTTCATAATTTCATTTTTTATTGCTGTATACCTCTTGAGCCTCTGAGCATAGGTACACATGATTTTGAAAATTCTAGGAAACAAAAACTTGTCACCAAAGACATTCCTTGCAGGATTGAAGGCGTTTCTGTTCATCTACTTGATATTTACACATATATTTGTTCAAAAAAGTGTAATCTTGTAAATAAACTATATTATATCCTAAACAAATATTTCATTCTAAGAGCCAACATTATTTCTTTTATTTCTCACATCTGATAATTATAATCAACCAGTCAAAAATGTTGAATTTCACTGAAAACTATTTTTTGAATCAAATTAATTCAATAGATGAATTATATTTAAGCCAACGACACCTGACAGTAATAACTAACACTACCCCTACTCAACCTATTTTCACTTCATTACCTTATATAAGAGAGATCACTCCTAAACTCTCCAGATTATTTCACAATCCTGAAAAATTTAAAATATATAAAACAATTCTAACAATCAGATCAATGTATTCTAAAGATAAAACTGCATTACTTTCAATGTCAAATGTAGTTTATAGTATTCCTTGTCATGGTTGTAATAAACAATATATTGGTCAAACGCAAAGATCATTATCGAACAGAATCATTTCTCATAAAAGTGACTGCAGATTGCATCCTGGAAAATGTGCTCTGGCAGAACATGTGAATAAATTTGTGGTTCGTTTTTTATTTTATTTTATATTTGTTTATTTACTTTCCATAACCAGACATCATAACAAAATATATAATTTTGTTGTTTTACTATTTTTTTTGTTTTTGTTTTACTATTTTCAAAATCTTTAAGCTAGTTCCCCTTTTGAAGATTTATTTAATATGTATTGATAAATAAATACCCATATAAATATTTAATATATCCGACAATTCATTGTTGCTCAAACATTGAAAATAAAGCAGAAATTCATCAAAATAATAATTTCCTTTATTCAGGAAAAACTTACTACTACCATACCAATTCTGCGATAAATAACCTAATTAGTGCTTCATAGCAAATATATACAGGAAATGTGAAGTTATGTGATACTAAAGGTGAAATTCAACCTAGTTTTATAGGTTATGTGGTTCATGAAGAGTTCTATCAAAAATAGTTCTTCAAAAGTTTTATTTTAATTGCACTGCAGTAACTTTTTATGTTTTCAAAAATACCTGTGATTTCTTGTATTGAGAATGTCCAGTGTTTCGGATTTCTCCCATTCATGGAAAGTGCAGCCCCTTTGTCGACTGTGACTTCGCCTCGTACTGGTAAATCTTGTGGCATATTGGACAAATTATTAAATTAAAGAAAAAAACCATCCTCAAGCGGGACTCGAACCCACGACCTTCTCATCTCTAGTCAGACGCTCTACCAACTGAGCTATTTGATGACATAGGAACCGAATCATGAATCATTTTTCTCCCATAGTTTAATGTTAGTCTTAGAATGAATAGACAAGATCGAAAGTACTTATCAATGGCCATCAAGACCCGTCACCTAAAACTCTAACATCATCGTCGACGTGACGATTTCAATAAAAGTTCTAGGAAGATGATCTCCAACCACTGATAAGATTTTGCCAAATATATAATATGAAGTGGAAAATTGCGTCCGTGAGAAATGTTAGAGTGATGGCCATTGATGAGTACTTTCGATCTTTTCTATTCATTCTATAACATTAAATTATAGGAAAAATGATTCACAAATATGCGGCGGTTCCTATGTCCTCAAATAGCTCAGTTGGTAGAGCGTCTGACTAGAGGTGAGAAGGTCGTGGGTTCGACTCCCGCTTGAGGATGTTTTTTTTAATTAATTTAATAATTTTTCCAATATGCCACAATTTTACTTTTCATGTATTTCTCACGGACGCAATTTTCCACTTCATATTATATATTTGGCAAAATCTTATCAGTGGTTGGAGATCATCTTCCTAGAACTTTTATTGAAATCGTCACGTCGACGATGATGTTAGAGTGATAGGTGACGGATCTTGATGGCCATTGATGAGTACTTTCGATCTTTTCTGTTCATTCTAACACTAACATTAAATTATGGGAAAAAATTATACACAAATATGCGGCGGTTCTCAAATAGCTCAGTTGAGGATGGTTTTTTTCTTTAATTTAATAATTTGTCCAATATGCCACAATTGTGGCTTAATGGACAGATTATTTAATTAAAGAAAAAAAAAAAAGAAAAAAAAATATATATAAATATATATATATATATATATATATATATATATATATATATATATATATATATATATATATATATATATATATATATATATATATTATATATATATATATATATATATATATATATATATATGTATACATTAGTATTCTAAGTAGTTTTTTTATATTATAAATATTTGTTTTTTGTCAATGCTGAAACAAGTGTTCTCACACTTATCGGCTTTTGCTGCTTCGTCCACACCATCAATCTCAATCTTGAGAGATAAGTGCCATGTGAAGTGGAATGAATAGAAAAATCGAATTTAAACGGTTTTCTTCACATAAAGGATTCAATATAAAATTGAACCAGAGAAAGGTATCTCAGGTGAAAAACAACTACTTTCCTGACACCACAGAGTTGAATGATATCCACCAAAATCATTTATACTTCCATAAAATATCAATAATTAGAAAATGTTTTTTGATAAGCTCGATTATGTTTAATTTAAGTCGTGTTCACCTAACAATCCGCATACCGGTTTCAGGCTTTTTGGCCCCCATCAGACGGAGTAGTCAACCAGCCAAAAGTCCAAAGAACTCTGGCTGAAGTGAGACACAACGTAAACAAACCATCATCGATCTTGTAATCACCTATAGGTACGCCGAAAAGATAAACTTTAACGGGGGTACCAGTGACAGAAAGAAACACCGAAAATCTCCCACCCCGATAGGTTTCTAAATAAAAAGATTCCTTCTCAGTAGGAGTGGCAAGCCCGTCTAGCATATAGTGAGAGATAGTGCCATGTGAAGTGGAAGAATAGAAATCCATTTAACGGTTTTCCATAAGGATTCAATATAAAATTGAACCAGAGTAGATTCAGTAAAAACAATATTTCCTGGATACACGCAGAACGTTAAATGATATCCACCTGAACCATACTTCCTAAAACGGAATTAACAAGTTTTCTTTCGATAAGCTCGATATGTTTATTAGTCGTATTACCTGTCCGCACGGTTCAGGCCCCTCATCAGCGGAGATAAAAGTCCAAAACTCTGGTGAACAACGTAAACAAACCATCATCGATCTGTGTAACCCCTGTAGGACGCCGGAAAGATAAACTTTAACCGGCGGTATCTAATGACGAAAGAAAACACTCACTCGATAGGTTTCAAATAAAGATTCTTCAGGTGAAGCTCGTCAGCTATAGTGAAGATAAGTATAAGGGAATGAATAGATCGAATAAAGGGTTTTCCCCGGATTCAATATGATGAACCAGAAAGGTAGATCTCAGGTAAAACACATTTCGGAATCCCGCAGAACGTTGAATATATCCACTGAAAATGCATGCTTCCATAAAATATCAATGGATTATAAATGTTTTTTCGATAACCCGATGTTAATTTGCCGTGTTCACCTTCCGCTGGTTTTAGCCGGCCCTCATCAGCGGGAAATAACAAGCCGTTCAAAGACTCTGGCTGAAGTGGAAAAAACACATCACGATCGCGGGTACGCCAGAAAGTTAATGGCGGTCGAGTGACAATGAAATCATCTACTTTCTCGAAGGTTTCTAAAGATTCCTTTCGTGGGTAAAGCCTCGTTCAGTGAAGATATGTGAGGGAATAATGAAAATCGAATTTAAAGGTTTTCTAGCGTTAATATAAAATTGAACCAGAGAGGCAGATTTTCACCGAGATCTACCTTTCTTGGTTCAATTTTATATTGAATCCTTTGTGAAGAAAACCGTTTAAATTCGATTTTCTATTCATTCCATTCACATGGCACTCTATCTCTCACTATATGCTAGACGGGCTTACAATTCCTACGAGAAGGAATCTTTTATTTAGAAACCTATCGAGGTGGAGATCGGAGTGTTTCTTTTCGTCACAGGTACCGCCAGTTAAAAGTTTATCTTTCCGAGCTACCTATAGGGTTACAAGATCGATGATGGTTTGTTTACGTTGTGTCTCACTTCAGCCAGAGTTCTTTGACTTTGGCTGGTTGACTACCTGAATTGGATGAGGGCCAAGAAGCCTGAAACCGGTATGCGGATTGTTAGTGAACACGACTTAAATTAAAACATAATCGAGTTTATCAGAGAAAACATTTGCATTCAATGTCCATTGATATTTTATGGAAGTATGCATGGATTTTCAGGTGGATATCATTCAACGTTCCTGGTATTTGCCAGGAAAGTAGTTGTTTTTCACCTGAGATCTACCTTCTGGTTCAATTTTATATTGAATCCTTTATGTGAAGAAACCGTTTAAATTCGATTTTTCTATTCTTCCCTTCACATGGCACTTATCTCACTATATGCTAGAGGGCTTACAATTCCTACTGAAAAGGAATCTTTATTTAGAAACCTATCGAGGTGGAGATTTTCGAGTGTTTCTTTCTGTCATGGTACCGCCAGTTAAAGTTTATCTTTTCCGTACTATAGGTGTTACAAGATCGATGATGGTTTGTTTACGTTGTGTCTCACTTCAGCCAGAGTTCTTTGGACTTTGGCTATTAATTCCCGTACATGAGGGCCGAAGCCTGAAACCGATGGATTGTTAGGTGAACACGATTAAATTAAACATAATCGGCTTATCAGAAAGAAACATTTTGATTCAATGTCCATTGATATTTTATGGAAGTATGCATGGATTTTCAGGTGGATATCATTCAACGTTCTGCGTGGTATTTGCCAGGAAAGTAGTTGTTTTTCACCTGAGATCTACCTTTCTCTGGTTCAATTTTATATTGAATCCTTTATGTGAAGAAAACCGTTTAAATTCGATTTTTCCAATCTCAATCTTATTTGTAATATATGTGATTTGTGATTCCAGTGATCTGCGATTGTGATTTGTGTGTGAATAAAGATTATTATTATATTTAATACTTCCAACCATATCAACTGCACTGACAAATTTTCACTTAATAAACATTGTTTATTTTATTTTACTTTGTATTTCACTTCACTTAGAGTGTGGAAGGATTTATATGCCTTATTATCAATAATCAATAATATTAGGTTGTGTCTTATTTTGGGATATCCTGTATATAAATAGAAATATTTTAGAATGAGCTTCATTGTCGGACCTATTGTTTAAAAAAAAATACAAGTTACCCTGTATATTGACCCACTGGGGAAAAAGCTTCAGTGTTCAATGTTTAAAACAATATACAGGGTGTCCCACACTCGATGGCCTATTAGACGTTTCTGGAGAACGGGACACAGGATAATTTTGAAAATTTGGTTTCTTGGGTCGATCTAAAATATTTTCAGCGCTGCGGCGTTGCGCCTATATTGAAAAGTAGCAACAACTTTGATATTTTAAATGAGACATCCTGTATATTATTGGATTTTTCGCTTTGCTATTGCTTTACGATCATTTTTGTATATTTATTTCAATCGTGGATTTTTCAATTCACAGAAAAATCTTTCTATCAATATTCAATTGAGAATGTTTCCCTTTTCAACATTTTTGTATAATTCTTCCCTATACCTATCTCGAACAGTTTTCGAAAAATTCATTGATTTCCTTATTTTTTGTGCAAAACAGCTTCAATTAAATGTTTATTACTGTATTTGGACTCGAACAAAGCTGAAATTGTGGGTGTAGTTTACCAATGTTCAGTGCATCAGTTATGTTTAAAGGAATTTGTTCTCCATTATACAGGGTCGTTCAAAATTTGTGATTTTTCCGATAGATACAAAAATGTATATCATCAAATATGCTGAAAGACAATTAAAGTTCCTTCCAAATGATGTATCATGTTCCTATACCTAAATAGTCTGGTTTCCGAAATAAAAGCAAGTTTCTATAAGAATTTAAAATATGTGCATTGGAATAAGTATAATTATCCATTTTGACAGAAACACCATGAAAATCACTGCTTGTAAAACTAAAAGATTGAAATAGGTAATATTACCCGATTGAAATGATCTGATTAAGAAATCAAATCAATCTGTAATGATTCGCTTAAAAATGTTCATACTTTTGGAGATACATCTGAAACTTGTTTTTTCCAATTCTCAGATGATGCAATTCACTTTTAGCAAAGATTAATTAAAAAAATATCTCAGGAAAATTTGGAAATAGGTTTGAGTCATACTCGAAAAAACTTTTTGAGATTTTTCCGATTATCCTGTATATATCATTTCAGTTTCTACTCCCTAATCTCACTTTTTTTTGGAATATGACATATCTCTTTACAAAATTTCCCTAAATACTTTTTTAATTAATCTATGCCAAAACTGAATTGCATCTGAGAGTTGGAGAAAAATTCAAGTTCCAGCTGTAGCTTCAAATGTGCGATGAAACCTCAGGTCTCAAGGTTTTTTTTCTGAAAAAGAAAACTGCGGGTTCTGCTGCACGTTGGGACTTTATAAAAGGTAGAGATAGGTATACGACATGTTCAGTAAAAGTTATTTGAGTTTGTCAGTAGAATCCAAAAACAGAATGAAATACTAGATGTTCCTTTTGAAATTCAAAAGTTGATATTAGTTAAAGTACATGTGGCAACACTGCAGTATTTATATCTCAGATCTCCAGAAACGTCCAATAGGCCATCGAGTTTGGAATACCTGTATATTAATCATTCTTTGTACAATCAGTTCGTCATCTTATCATTCATACACTTCAATACACCACCGAACCTTCTGCATGTTCTCGCTATAAATTGATCACATTGACCATGAAGATAAACAATTTCCTCAAAACTTCGTTTGAATAGTTATTGCCTTCCATTTTGATTCTTTTCTGATCAAATTTTTGGTAATGAACGCGCAAACATGTTATTATTGATGCACTAATTATCGAATATTTCATGACATTTAATTCAAAATATGGCAAAATAATCCGATTTTTATAGAAACTTGCTTTTATTTCGGAAACCAGACTATTTAGGTATAGGAACATGATACATAATTTGAAAAGAACTTCAATTGCCTTTCAGGATATTCGATTTAGAGAGAGAGAGACTATTTAAAAAAATGTACTTGGCACCATTTTTGTATCTATCGGAAAAATCACAAATTTTGAACGACCCTGTATAATGGAGAACGAATTCCCTTATACATAACTATGCACAGAACATTTGTAAACTAGACCCAGAATTTCAGCTTTGTTCGTTTCCAAATACCGAAGTAATAAACATTTAATTGAAGCTATGTTTTGCAGAAAAATTAGGAAATCAAAGAATTTCTGAAAACTGCTTGAGATCGGTATAGGGAAGTATTATACAAAAATGATCGTAAAGCAATAGCAATGCAAAAAATGCAATAATATACAGGGTGTCTCATTTAAAATATCAAAGTTGTTGCCACTTTTCAATATAAGCGACAACGCCGCAGAGCTGAAAATATTTTAGATTGATAGAGCAGAACTAATTACCCAAGAAACCAAATTTTCAAAATTATACCCGTTCTCCAGAAACGTCTAATAGGCCATCGAGTGTGGGATACCCTGTATATTTCCAGGATATTAACCTCAAACGGATTTTTATTGTGATAGTAAATAATTGAAAGAGTTCTAGTTTTTAAACAGATTTTTAGAGTTCTAGTATAATGATAATTTAACGAATTTCAGTATATGGTTTTGCTGATGGGGTTACAGTAAAAAATGAAAATAAAGATGACTTTGAATGTGCCTATAATTTATCAATAGATAATGCACAATTGAATAACGAGGCCCCTGAAATTGAAGTTGATGTTATTTATGAAGATATCAAACCTAATATATGTGGAAACCAAGTGAGTTCCAAATGTATTGGACCGGAATTTGGAACTTCAATAGGTGCGGTGGTATTAATTCTAAAGAGCTTTTATGTAAAGTCATGATTATTATATTATTCCCTTAGATTCTGGAGCAGGACTTCAAGCAAGTACTGTTGTGGAACTGGATGGAACAGATGCGAAAAGGAACAATACTGTTGATTCGATGATTCCGTCAAAGAAACCGCTTAATTGTAAATATTGTTCAAAAAGTTTTTCTTGTAAATCTATGGTGGACATACATCAAAGGATTCATACAAGTGAAAGTCCATATCAGTGTGAATTCTGTTTGGAATCTTTCAAACAAAAAATGTATCTGAAAGTGCACAAGGGAATCCATACAGGAGACAAACCATTTCAGTGCAAAATTTGCTCAAGATCCTTTGCCCGAAGTTGTAATTTGTGGGTGTACAAGAAAACTAATTCTGATGGAAAATCATTCCAGTGTAAAGCTGGATCGAAGTCGTTTGCTCTAAACGACGCTTTGTCATAAAATCCATGCAAAAGACAACCTGTTTGAGTGTGAAATTTGTCGAGAAACGTTTTACTCGAGGAGCTTTCTTACACAGCATCAGAAAATTCATTCACGAGAGAAACCATTTCAGTGTGAAATTTGTTCAATTTTTTTCGCTCTTAACGAAGTCTTCACAAAACATAAAAAATTGCATTCTGAAGGAATACTAATCCAGTGTAAATCTTGTTCAAAGTATTTCAGTCCGAGTCAAACAGTGGAAAAACCATTCCAGTGTGACACATGTTCAAAGAAATTTATACAAGAGAAAAATGCAGCTATGGTCATACAGGAGAAAAACACGAAATTTACATTCAATGTTGTACAGGGGAAAAAACCATATGATTGTAAATGATGTTCCCTGTCAATTTCTGCAAAATAAAATTTTATGAAATATGAGAAAATTCATAAAGAAGAAAACCCATTTTTATGTCATTTTCTGTAGGCACAATATATATACATATTTTTTTTTTATTGTATACCACCCAACAGAAATTTATTGACAGGGTGGGAAAATTACTGGTATGAACATGGTCAAGAATAGTATAAATGAAAAGAGTGGAGATATGAGACATGATAAAAATATTAAATAGATATCAAAATCTATTTTTTTCAATGAAGCAATGCTGCAAGAAAATATGTCTTACCTATCATTGACGTCATTGTTGCATATTCTGAATAAGGGTGAGTTTTTTTGTACATTTATTCTGGGCGCTTCGAAGTGAAAAAGACTGTATTGCCTTGAATTGACTCTGGGAACATGAAAATTGAGCATACTAAAAAATTAGAGATCATCTTATGAAGGAAAATCAGGGCCGATATATTCCTCCTATTTGCAAGAGAATTACGGTTAAATCTTTCCAATAAAGAAGTATTCCAATAGCAGGGTAGGTACTATCTTCCTTGAAGGAGAATGCGTCTATGGATACGTTCAAGGCTATTTATATGAACATTATAATATGGACACCAGATGACAGATGCATACTCTGTTTTAGATTGAACATAAGAATTGTACAACAGGAGCAGTGTATTCGTATTTGTGAAGTCACGAGTATTTCTGACAATGAAACCCAGGGCCCTAGAGCATTCATTCGTGATTTTATTTATGTGGGTTGAAAAACTTAATTTATGATCGAAGGTGATACCAAGGTCCCTTACAGAATTGGATCAAGGGAGCAGATTATTGCCAATTGAGTAATTATAAGTGATGCTATTCTGTTTTCAAGTGAAAGTAATAATAGAGCACTTATTTGCATTCAACAGAAGGCGATTTTTTTTGCACCAAGTGTTTACTCTATCTAAGGCATTTAGTAAAGTGGCACAATCATTCAAGCAGTTTATTTTTTTATATAATTTCAAATCATCAGCATACAATAAACAATTGATTCCGAGATTCTCAATAATATCATTTATAAATATATTGAAAAAAAGTGGTGCCAAGACAGAACCTTGCGGAATGCCTCATGTTGGAGTGAATATTATGGATTTATGACCATGGCACTCTACGTAGAGGAAGCGGTTTTTCAGATAGGAAGTGAAAAGAGTATTCAAGTTACCTGAGAAGCCGAAGGCATTTAATTTACTGAGTAATATATCATGGTCAAGCTTATCGAAGGCCTTGGAGAAGTCCGTATAAATTACATCGACCTGGGAATTATTATCAAGTGAGTTGGTAATGTACTGGGTAATACAGAAGAGATTTGTGGTTGTTGATCTACCTTTGAAGAAGCCATGTTGAAACTCAGTAATTTGATTTTTGACGTGATTGAAAAGTTGTTTATTGAACAGGATTTCAAAGGATTTTGAGAAGTTATTTACTATGGTAATCGGCCTATAGTTTTCGATGTCATGTTTATCACCTTTTTTGAAGACTGGTATTAACTTAAACTGTCGCAGAATATCAGGGAACTGTTTGTATTTCAGAGAGAGGTTGAAAAGTAATGTCAAAGGTTCAGCAAAGGCGGAGGCACAGTCATATATCAAAAAGGCGGGTATTTTATCAGGTCCTATCATAGTTTTTGGCTTGATTTTTTTTTGAGAGCATCACAAACTTTACTTTCAGAAAATTAGGTAATAATTAAAGCACCATTCGACATGTTGGCACTAGTATTGTTTTGATTGGCTTGACCAGGTGTAGTGAAGGAATTATGGAAATACTCTGCAAATGCATTGTTAAAGGCTGCTCAATATTTCGACAGTACAGTTGATAGTTAAATTCGATTTCAGACTTCACTTAATGCAAGCTGATCTTGAGATATTTTGTGTCTGCTCCAAGCTTTGTGCTTACGTTTAAGTTTCTTATTATACTAGTGTTATACCACGGCGGGTAGTTTCTTTTACAGGCTTCAACTTGGGGCACAACAGAGTTAATGATTCCATTCAGTTCGTGATAGAACACATTAAATCCCTCATTTAAGTCAGATACATTTTTCAAAAAACCCCAATCAGTATCAGCAATTTTTTTTGTAGAGTACTGGAAGATTTTTTTTTAGTTATAATAGACCGAGTTTTATTTTTATTATGACTATTACCAATTGGTTCATATATAATCAGGAGAGAGGAATGATGATCGTCGTCTTGAATTCATATTTCGGGAGCGAACTCAACGGTAGATATGAAGTTTGCTAAGGCCAGGACTAAAATTTTGTTATTGCTATTGGTATTACTATTATATTGATCTAGTTCGAAAAAGTTGATAAAATATATGTAATAATATATATATATATATATATATATATATATATACATACAGTTTGTAATCTGACCTCTTGCACACCCAGTGAATGACAAGTGTATAATGCCATTTTATAATGAATTACAGTGGTTAAAAATCTGTAAAAAAAAATTGAAAACATGTTTTGTTCTTTGTAAAATTTGACAAAATTTTGGGTAGCGTCTCCCACCTAATTTTAAAGGAGACCTGCTCAGAGGAAAACTTTGGCAATTACCGAATGCAATAAACATTCAACTCGACATTTGAATAATGTTGATCTGATTGTGTGGTAAATGTTGTAACGATAAATCTGTTACATTTCTTATTGATATGCTCAGAGATACAAGATAACTTAGAGTATATCAAGTTATCTTATTAATTCCAATCTAAGAATCACTATTGCAAATCTTAACGCCATCTAACGGCAAACAGTCATTAGAGTTAGAGAAAAGACGAGCGCAAAGCATTTGACAGTACGATTTGGTTTTTAAGAAAGGGTGAAGCGAGGCTCGCCCCTTGCCCCTCTATCTATGATCGGGACATCTTGTGTTTTGAACTTGACAGCCATTGCGTGAAGAAATAAAATTTGTTCATGTTCAAATTACTAATGAATTAGAGCATCTTCCTTTCTTCTGCGAAAGTGATTTCAAAGCAGTGAATTATAGTGTGATATCGAGGTATGTAGGAATATTTTTGACCGTTCAAATATAGAAGTCATGTAGAAATATTGTCTCACGAGAACGTGGAATATTTCTTCATATAATTTCGTTATCATGATTCATCGCTAATCCTTGGTCAGGCCATAGCAAATAAGTTATTTGGGTCAAGCAGACAATTCGATTCCAGTGCAGTACCATATTTATATTTTCAAATGAGTTCAGACGGAATTATAAATTTCACATGTTTTGTTGAGAGTATACTGCGTATTTATTCAACAGGTTAACCAATCTTGGGGGAGATCCGATTGGAATAAATCAGTCGTTCAGGGAAAGACACACTCTGTCGAATAGAGGGAATCAGTTGAATGGAAACGTGGTGAAATTAAGAAAATGGATCCTTGTCTCGGTGAAGTCAATGTAACAGGTGAGTGCCGATATCACATGTAATATTATCAAATTGAATCAAGATATATATGTTCAGTCTCATCTGCGTTCATTGCTTTCTCTGACAAGGGTTCATTGGGGTGAAAAGAGGGTTTCTCAAATATTCTGATATCACTTACACTGCATTTGGATATATTTTTGGTGTTGATCACAAGAAGAATATCATATAGTTGAATACTATACATTTTTCATGGTCTTGGGGATGTATTTTTTTGATAGTTTCTGATTTGGTGATAATTATCACAGAGCTGAGATTTTTTCTTCTGACCTAAGTGAAGCGACAATATATACGTATATATTTAATCTTTGGAGTTTGGAATATTCTTTTATTATACAGAAAACTCAATGAAGAAGTATTTGACGATTGGTCAAAATAATTCTTATACACTTTCTCTAGATATCATTGCAATTGAAGTCATTCTTGGATATAAAACTCTTCTAACTTCATTGTGCAGAATTCTGATTTTTATTTTTCATAAAACATAGTCTTGGCTGATCGAGATCAGAACAACCTTTTCAATTTTTCTGTAATAGAGCAAAGATCAATTTTTGTCTGTCAAAATTTGATCTTGATTCTTCAATTTCAGTATTGAATATTAATGTCAAATCTCAGCACAGGCTGATATTTATGTTCAAATAATTTTAAGCGACAATCTGTTGATGAGATTATACTCTTCTGAAACAACCATGCATTGAAGAGGGTATCGAGAAATTCCAAATTCCAAGAAATTGAATTTATTGATAAATACAATTCTGACACCAACAATATTGTTTTTCATGTCATATTGCTGAGAACAATCATTCCACGTTAAGAAGTTGATGATTATCTGTTCAACCTGATTGGTCGCCTAGCAGCCATTGGTACATCCTGATTGCTAGCCACACGACTACGCTAAGTCTAGCTACGAGCTACACTACTCCGCTCAATCAGAGGTACAATGTCGTCGATAAAACCGACAGGTTCAGCAAAATTAAACAATACTTTGTTGGAATTGTATGACCATGTAAAGGAAACTCAAAACTCAATTGTAATATAGCAGAAACTTTTGTACATACTGTTTTGTAAATAAACTAGTATATATTTCGTATTCGTTTTATTGTTGTACTGATTTACAGAAGGAAACATTATTTGATTTGCAATTACTATTGGCTAGGAAGTTTAAATTTTTATTATAATTAAACAAAAAATTCTGGCATCCATTCAAATTTACAATTTCTAAAAAACCTTGAAACAAAAAAATTTGAAACTAGCAAGAACTCCACACCGCTCTTCACTGAATAGCCTGGGCATTTGATTACGTACTTAACTTGTTACAATGTATACATTGCAGGCTGCTTGAGATATACATTTAATTTCAAAGTGAAGGAAACAACTAACCTTGTTATATCCAAACTGATGATAAAGTCAGAACTAGTTGACTTCATACTCTGCTTTGAGGTACTTATTATTATCACAGTCACTTGTAAGAAACAAACAGTATTAGAAACAGGGGACTTAAAAGTCTCTTCACAAAAGTTCAATAGAAATTCAAATAAGTGGTAGACCACAAGCAAAAATAACTACTTTTCTGGCAAATACCACGTCGAACATTGAATGATATCCACCTGAGAATATATTCAAACTTCAATTGACAATGAAAATTCATTGCAAATGTTTCTTTCTGATAAACTTGATTACGTTTAATTTGTGTCAGGTCCGCCTAACAATCCGTATACCGGTTTCTGGCCCTCATCAGTACAGAGTAGTCACCAGTCAAAGATCCGAAGACCTCTGGCCTAAGATATCTAAAAACCATGGTGTATTCACTTATTTTTGGTGTGTGTCATTTTTGCTGTGTGTGCCGCCTTAGTGTAAACAGTTCATAGCATATCACTCCAACTAGCACAGCACAGCAACATAGCATATCACTCCAACTCCAAAATTGCAATTCAAAGTGGTACGTAACGACATACAAATTTCTATTTAGTACTATCATCGGATAAGAACTTTCATAAGAAAATAATTGATCTATCCAAATAAATACGTATCAAATCCACAATTTATAAGGTCCTACCTGTTTAAACTCACAGTGGAAAAAGTGCTGGCGGACTCTCCTATCAATATATAAAAAGTACATGCGATAAAGGATACCACATACGTTTGAATTTCTTTTCCATAGAGTGACTGAAATCACGATTAAGCAGCTTATGGAATAAATTATCAGAAATAGAACCGAAATCAAGAATTCAATTAAAGCAAGTGAGACTAGACTGCTGTTGAGTTTGGAGGAACTAAAAGGTAGAGTTTCTTATCTTGAAAAAGAAAATCAAGACCTGAAAGAAGAAATTGAAGAAGTCGGGAAAGAAAAATAACGTAATGATTTTTGGGTTAATTAAGAAGAGCGAAGCACCATCCTGTGACAGCCAGAAAATTAATATATTGTGCTCCACCTCACTCACCCGCAGAGATATCAACGACTATTATTTCCTCGGTAACGACAACACCAGCCCCCTAAAAGTCGAACTAAATATTTACATAATAAAAAAAAACTATTACAAAAAAAGCAACACCTAAAAGGCACAAACATTAGTATTGTCAACGATCAAACACCTCAGAGAAGACAATAAGTTACTCCGGAAGTATCTCCTGAAAGCTAGAGAGGAAGAAGGTAATACGTGCTATATAAAAAGCAATAAATTACATGTAAACGAAGATGTATATCAAGTCTCTGACCTACTAGCCCTTGATATGCAATCTGAGGTAGCACTGAAACCAAATAGTGCCCCATCGACTCCAGCTCCCGAAAGACAGCCAGAATCAAAGCAAACGCAGAAACCTAGGAAACCATCTATTACAAGCAATAATCAAAGTCCCACCAGTGCCAGACTACAAGAGAAGAAGAGTCAGAAATAACTGCAGTAAGTAATCACGTTCAAACCTCAAAAATTATCATCATTTGAAAATCCTTAATTTATAATTATATATCCATAACTTTTCTAACCTGCTGCGCCATTCAAATCTCCCGTATTTCCCAAATACATGACTAAATGAAACTCAAGAATTAACAAAAAATGGATCAGTTCATTGAAGATTACAATTATAAAAAATTCCCAACAAAAAATTTGGTAAGCGCAAATAGTTTCAACACATTGAGATTCAGAAATTATTACATGAAAATCTGTCAACAAAATGTAGGAAGCATATCCAAAAACTTCGAAAGATTAGATGTTTTTTTAATCAATTCAAAGAACCTCTCGATTGTATCATACTAACAGAAACGTGGAAAATTCAGGACATACATTTTTCGATTTAAATGGATATGATTCAGTTTATAATCAGGGAACTATAAATCAGAATGATGGCATTATAGTTTACATAAAGAATACTAGGAATTATAAAATAGATATTGTACAGTTGGGTCCATGCAAATTAATTGAGGTTCTAATCGATATGGGTGAAATTATAAAACTGAACTGTGTCTACAGACCTCCATCCACACGATAATGAATTCATTGTTGAACTCCAAAACTACCTATGTCAACAACGGTACAAAGAGCATTACTATATTATATTAGGCGATATAAATATAAACCTATTCTCAGACAATAACATAACTAATGATTATCTTGACATACTTAGTGAATTCAATTTCATCTCAACAATTAATGTCAGTACAAGTCAGGGTAAATCTAGTAGTTGCATCGACCATATATTTATTAGGGCTCAAGATTGCAACTTTGAAAGTAAATGTTCAACTTTTGTTTTAGATAGTCATATATCCGTTCATAAAGCAACCGTAATGTCTTTGAAAATCGCCAACGGAAAAGTTAAAACTGAAAACTATAACCAAGGCATCATCTCCAAACGTATTAATTTAAAAAAATTAAAACATGACTTAACAAAACAGAATTGGAATACGTTATACAAAATGAATGACCCGCTACTAGCAAATGCATATTTTTCCAATAAAATTAAAAAACTATTAATAAAAATACTGTTTACTTTCAAAAAAAGCAAACTGACAAAAAAAAGATTGGATTACGCAAGGCATCATAAATTCAATCATTAGCAGAGATCGATTATTCAAAGCATATCAAAAAGAGAAACCAACATAGAACTGAAGCAGAGATTTATTACTCCTAGAAATAAACTAAATACATTAATGAAACTAACCAAACAAAATCATCATAGCCCTGAAATAGAAAAAAAAAATCCACAAAACAATAGAATGTTATCAGTAACATGACAGGACAAAAAAAAATTCTCTTGTGAATCATTTTAAGAAAGAAAACAATACTCTCACCAAAACAGACTTTGAACTAGCAGAAACATTATCAAATTTTTTTGCCAAAGTTGGACCAGAATTCGCGGAAAAGATAAAAACCCCGCTATCAGCTCCGCCATCTAGAAGAATAAATCCCAAACTGAGAAGGAAATATCCAACATAATATAAACTCTCAAAAACCATAAAGCGCCGGGAGTTGATGGTATTACATCCGAAACCCTAAAAGAAAAATCTAGAGAAATATATTTCCCAAGTTATTTGTCATCAACCTCTGCTTTGAAAAAGGTATCTGTCCTGAACATAAAATATCTGTTATCAAACCACTTTATAAAACGGGTGATAAACAAGTTGTTTCCAATTATAGACCAATATCCTTGATAAATAGCTTTGCAAAAATCTTCGTAAAAGTCATTAAATCTCGACTAGAATCATTTATGATGAATTTTGATTTCAAAAGAACAAATCGACAGAGGATGCAATTTTAGCCTTGACATCTGAAATGTATGAAGCGCTCGATAAAACCAAACCTGCATTATGCATTTTCTTAGACCTTGCTGAGGCATTTGACACTGGACCATAAACAATTATTGGAAGCACTGTCAAATATGGGTTTTAGGGGACGTGTTCATGAGCTTTTTGCAAGTTACATCTCTGACCGCCAACAAATTGTAAAAATTAATAATGACATCAGCAACACAAAAGGAGTTGAATTTGGAGTACCACGAGGTACCGTATTAGGCCCTCTATTTTTTATAATTCACCTAAACAGCTTGCTCAACATAAATACCAGCGAAAAATAATTGTTTTTGGGTAGAATTAAATATATTATGAGACTATATTGTCATAATCAGTCAAAAAATGTATTCCGAGATTCCTTTGATTCAAACATTTACATGTTATATATATTTTTATGGTGATCACTGCATTCGATGTGTTATCTCATTGACAATCAGTATGTGTATTCAATTGTTTATAATTATTGTCCACATTTATTTTGGAATATAAGTTGATTGTTAATTATGAATACACAATATAAGGGAAAATCCTTTCAATAAGTGATGATAACGGAATAGATAAATATGTATGTGCTAGTAATTTCAACAAGGAACATATTTTGAGAAATTCGACATACATGATGGATCCATAATTACAAAAGACGTTTGCTCATGATAGAAATCTTATGATGGAGTAGATAATGCTTTTATGCAGTGCTGTAAATCACATACAATTACTTAATTTAGTTTTCAAACAAATAAAAGTAAGGGAGATGCAATCTTTCGCTTTCTGAAAAATCTATATTCTATTCTGAAGAAAGTGAGCACGGCAGTGTTTTGCGACATATCTAAAGCTTTTGACTGTTACGTAAGCTTCAGAGGACGAAGCTTCAATTGGTTCAAGACCTATTTGAGTGAAAGAACCTCTCTGCTTTTGGGCAATTTAAGAAGTGTGAACAAACACTATAATACATATACAGTTGTAATGGATTGTAAAGTATTCCCGGAAAACATCAAAACAAAGTATGCTATGACTTAATGAAGATGAACAGGATTCGTCAAATTTCCAAGTTTCCTAATGATACCGTTATGTGTATAGCTAGGAAGGACAAGTTTGAAGCCTTTATCAAGGGTTCAAATCCTTAAAAAGCGACTGGTATCGACGATTTTAAGCATGGCGTAGTTTTCATGGCCCACAAAATGGGTTAGAACTCAGTCCACTATTTTGGCAGACAACACGACTATCTTATCACAAGAACTCAAATTACCTTCACAGTAAAATGACTCATATATGTATAAATTAATTCGTATCTTCTCTGAACTACTTTTGCCCATTTTAAAAAAAACAACTTGTAATTGTAATTTATGTAGTAACAAGCAAGTCAAATATTTTTTATTATTACTTTTATATTTTTTATTAACTATATCATATATATTTTGTACAGAAATTTTCCCATGAGATGACAATCTTCTGACTAAAAGTATTGGACAATTCAAAATATAGTGGATATTTTCGTCCAAAGAGCCATGGGACCCTCTGTGACGGTTCGGAATTCACTAGCCAAAATCAAGATGTCTCCATAGAATGAAAAGTCCACGCTTACTTGTGAAATTCATGAGTTTATTAAAAAGTGGTAATTATCCTAATAATAGTCATTAGCCTTATAGATCTTGGGTTAGATTGCCATCCTTCTCCGATTATCTCATGCGGGGTGTTACTTACTGATAAATAAAAGAGAAGCTGATTTAAATTATTATTTTCTCTCCTCACCTTTGTCAGTAGGGCTCACCTTTTCCGGAGAAGTCATGGATAGCTGGAAGCAGCCTAGACTGTCGCAGACCAGGATTCATCGATTTATCAACTTCATCAACAGATTTTATGATATCTACAATGAACTCTCTGATTTTGTTCAGGTCAGAAGTTTGTTAGAGAGGGGCAGAGAATGGCTTGGTAGGTAATAGTTTGTTTCTGAAGGTTTGATGGAACAATGTCATCAGGGACATTTTCCAATCCCCTCAATCAGGTCAGGTCAGAAGGTTGTTAAAAAGGCAATAGACCGGCAGAGGTAGGCAGTGAATGGCTTGGTAATAGTTGTATTGGAAAGTTTAACGGAACAATGTCATCGGGGACATTTTTCAATCCTCTCAATTTTCAAGTCAATTCATCGTCTAGAGACATCAGTCCACTCTCCTACCTTTTCTCCTTCCTTCGTGGAAGTTTTCATGAACCCAAAAAACAAAAAGGCCGTTTGAGAAGAAATCGCCAGGTAGACTTCAAGAAAAATCGAGCAGTCTTCTGATTTCTGTCAGACAGATGTAAACACTCTATAAATTTCAAGGATTTCATCTCATTTTCGCGCCAACTGTTCTGTGTGGGATCTTTGTAAACGATCAATTCACAATTTTTTGCATAAAAATATGCAATAAGCAATAATGTAATGTTGACAGAAAAATAAAATTTCCTAGGATTTAAGTTTGACATTTAGCGAGACACAAACATTCCCTAACCGCGCCATCTACTAATGAAGTTCTAAGCAGAATTTAACGCCATTCATTTGTTGTTCTCCAAAAATTCTAAACAAAATCGAATCAGTGAAAACACCAGGGTTTTTAGGTATCTTACGCATGACTATGTTGTATAAGTAGGAATTTTGACATCTGTCAAACACCAAATTTCTAATGTTGAAACATTTGTCTGCTAAACTAGGAATACTCCCATTCTATATTCAACAAATCAACCGCAACTTCCAGAGAAAATAAAACATAAGTTGTGATCTCCCATTTGCACAAAATCCACAGAAATTGAACATGTCTGCTCCAGAATTTTACAATTCATGCCATTCCAAATCTCCATCAGTACGATATCATTAGTTTGAATTGCCTGTCAGATTCATTGAATTTTCTAACAAATGAACACTTTTCCTCAGATTACTATTAATAACAGTCAAACCCGAATGATATAATTGTTTATCCATTATATTAAACAATTCAACTCATATCACTCAGTCAATAATTTTTTTTTTCGCGAGAGTAGGTAATTAGTAATCATACAACTATTTGAGTGCTTTCATTGCTTTTGGAGTATGGATTTTTTATAACCATTTTATTGTCAATAGTTGATTTGGCACCGTACCAGATTCTTGGGTACCAAATCACATTGCTATGCTGATTTTGTAATTAAAGTTAATTTTGCTGGAATCGTTCTGAGGTTCAAGAATATGACATTGAAAAATTTCAAGATTTCCAGATGGAATAAAATTCAAAAGAAGCAGATTTGAACTTTAAAAAATGAAGCCTACATATTATGCAACAATGGAAAATAAAATAGGAAACCTATTAGACACTACTTCTGCACCAAGTCAGTATAAACTTCTTCTAATTCTTGCAACAAATCAAAGGATCACTAGAGAATCAGAGTTGGGAATTGTATTTCAATAAATCCATCCCTATATCAAATGATTCTTTAATTGCACGAAATATAAAATGATTAAGAGTGTTTACCTACCCCACCCTCTCCGATTTTCGAATGCTTCTTACATTCTGAATGATTTTTCTGAAGAATAACCTAGCGAAAGACAAAGAACTCATACAGATCTACATAATATAAAAATTACGTTTGTATTAGACCAGCAGAAGATAAAAGTTGAACATCTTCGGACGGCACTGATAGCGGCTACCGCAGCTGCTACGAGTTTATAACCTCATGTCCGACTGCACCTTCAACATCGAACGGCAACTGCAATCTATAAATACAATACGTGAAGTTCAAATAAGTGAATGAGAAATTGCCCCGAAGCCCCTATTACAGGTTGAGTAATACGTTACGTCGTAGAGGGGGGGGGCTGGTTGATAGCACCGATATCTAAGAATCAATAGAGAGAGAGAGCGATATATATAAAGTATCTGTTTAGTGGATAATTTAATACCTCCAAGCAAAGAAACAAATCGTACTTTGGGCAAAGATTATTGTTCTACTCAAAGACAAATTAAAAATAAAGAGACTGTTTGAAACATTGGCGATCTTGACCACCAAGTTTTTGGTACGGCCAGTCGCGCATGGAGGCGCTGCCCGCAATCAACAGACGAATGATGACATGATAATTTTCCAATTTCGACGTTTGTCAGAAAATGACAAACCACGTAATAATTTCAGAATAATTCTACTGTTATTGTCATCGAAAAATTAATGATAGAAATTATACTATAGACTTGAATTCGGAATCCAACATCCGAAAATAGAATGTATTGTTATTCGAGTTGACGCTGAAATTCCTGGAAATAGTCTTTTACAAGGTAAAATAGAAGCTGCTTTTCACAAACTGATACTTATTTCCATCCATCAGTTGCAGAATTTTTTTCACAAATTGGTACTTATTTCCATCCAAAAGTTTTTCCTATCACCATTTGAGGAAGTACGAAGTACATGGTCTACTTAATGATTATCATCAAACTGCAGTATTTGTTATACCTACTCGTTCTCCTTTGTACTAATAAATTAACAAAATTATTGAAGGTATGTTGTAAATGTAATTTGATTTCATTTTGGTTGATATCATGATAAGACTGGAAGAATATTTTTAATTTTGCTGTTTTTCAGAGTTTTATTATTGTTTTGTCTGTAGTTGTACCTTGTCCTAGATAAAATAAAATATTTTTTATAGTGTTAAACTTATTATTTTTATTTTATAAGAACTTTTATTTTGTTCTTGATATCATGAAACAAAGATTTATTTTGAAACTTTATTTCAACCACGAACTAACAGTCTACGAATCGATCACTGTATATATTTTATTAGTGATCGATTTGCCATCCCTGTATGATACAACCATTCATATGAAATACAGGAATGGCAAATCGATCACTTATGAAATATATACCATATCAACCATATAAAAGTAATACATTTAAAAAACCCGCCTGAACTAACTTAGTTCGGCCAGTTGCGAGATATGTCGCCACTGTCTAAACGTGGTGCCAACTTTTTCTGCAGGTTTGACAACTCTCTTTATTTTTAGTTTCTCTATGGTTCTACTCTACTCTTTGCTTTGGGCACAGATTATACACACAGATAGGAAGCACCACCTATACAGTGCTTCTCAAAAGTCCCCTACCCCCTCTTATTTTTGGAACGATTATACATAAACAAATGAAATTTGGAAACTGAATATTAAAGGTTGTAAACTTCCCTTCTAGTGATGATAGATGACGAAATCGTCAAAGATGACGTCACAAGGCCATTGTGATCAATAATTTTAAATGGAACCCTACGGCAAGCGACACCTCTTTTAATAGGTATCGAAAAAACCTATTCAATTATACTAATTTTGTTTGTGTTTATGGCAGTTTTAATGGCTCATTAGTAAACATTAAAATTAAAATTCCATTCAGTATGATATTAATTACAGATTTGTCAGGGGGTTTCTTCCCCTAATATCAAACCTTGGCGCTTTTCACTGTTCTCGGGTTTTCTCGGGCGCCACCTTTAGCTTTATAGTGGAAAAGGCCACTTTTGCTCCGGGCAGTCTCAGTGAAGAAAGACACTCCAGGGGTCAATATAGTCGTGACACTGTAACAGGGCCAGCAAGGCAGGCTTTAATTGCCTTCAACTGGGTTTCTGAACCTGGACGACTGCGCACTAGATGTTAAAATTCTACCAAAATTGTCAATGAAAGAATACGAAGAACAGGATAAACAGGTATATTAAAAAATACTGAAATACAGTGAGGGCGGCTGACGGCGACCTCAAGTTATCACAACAAATGAATACATGGCAAGCACTATATACAGAGAAAGCAAGGAGGGTGTTTTCAAGCAAGCGGGGTAAACTTAACAACCAAAAGCTCTGCGGTGGGGGGTGGGTATTGTACGGACTCGTATGCAGAAATTACCAGCACAGTATTGAAATGAATGTGTGCCTCTTACGATCATGCGCACATCGCATCTGCGGTACTTACAAACATTTCCTGATGTCTTTACCTGATACAACATATTTACCAAACTCCGATCTCACTGCTTCGGCAAGGCCCGGACGGTCGTGGACTGCTTCGGTCTTTGGCTCACACTCTGATACTAGTCGGCCGCGTGGCTGCTTCTGCTGGCTGGGCAAGCTACTCAGTCTTTGAAATATGTCGAAACGAAATTACGGCCGGCTTCTCCTCTTTCCGAATCCTCCTGATCGACTTATATGCGCGCGCCGTTTTGTGGACTCTGTCGTTTGCGATACAAATTATACCTTCACAGAATAATTACCCAGAATATCGGCCTCCTCCTTCGTGACGTCAACGGCTGCTCGGGCACAGTGTCATGTTCTCGGTGGCGACTGCTGTGACGTCAGCTCGGTGCGCGCGTCTCTGTCTAGACTCAACTATGCTGGGTGGCGATCGGACTGTTGGCTCGTACGTGAATGAATGCGATCCTTTGTGGAAACTTTTATTCTCGAGTTTTGCGTTCGATTCAAGTGTTTACTCCAGAGTGGGGCGGGTGACGTACGATTGCTTTGTTTCAATCATTCGTTCTCCACAACCACGCTCGCGGTATTGGCGTGAGTTACGGAGGGTTTTTAGCCTATTTATCGTGTTAGGGGTGATTCACGGATTTATCACGAACCTGAATGGTATTTCTAGACCTATTATTACTTTCAAGCGGGGTTTAATTCCTTACAGGGAGCTTTTGGCTGATAAATATAGCGGGAAAATAGTAACTTCGTTACAGATTTAAGAATCAGTATCTACCTAAAGAAATTGCTCGAAGTGACCTCCATTTACTTCCTGACAGTGGAAATATCCTATTTTTAAACTCTTCTCGTACTTTTGCAAATGTGTCTGCGGAAACAGCCTCACATTCTGCAACAATACGTTGTTTTAAAACGTCAATATTGTCAGGTTCAGTGGCGTAAACCTTCGATTAAAGGTACCCCCACCGAAAAAAATCCAAAGGTGTGAGGTACGGTGATCGAGCTGGCCATTCAGTTGAACCTCGTCGTCCAATCCATCTACCACGATACTCCTCATCCAAATACCGTCTTACTGCACCGTAATAGTGTACTGTACTTCGACTGACTTCACAGGTAGATGCAACGTGAGTTGTTGAAGAAGTAGGATTAACTATTACTTCTGCCAGTATATTAATTTTTTTCTCATCAGAAATTTGTGGTCTGCCAGATCGTTTCGCATCATAAATACTACCCGTTATTTCAAACTCACGAAGGAGCTCCCTTAAATAAGTCCTCGAAACGGGGCGATCGGGAAACCTCTCATTAAAAATGCGTTCTGCTGCATGAATATTTTGTCCACTACCAAGAATTAGGATCGCTGCTACTTTATCACCTAAAGCACGTGCCATTTCGCTTCTTGAAGCACTTAAACGTTCGGCTCACAACAGTTTAACAAATTATTAAAATGTACAAAAATATTAAAAGTTCCAAAAACCATTAAAAATTAAAAAATTAAATGTACAAAAAAACTTGGACAATTACAAAAACGTCGAATTAGGGAGACTAACAAAAACGTCAGCTTATTTGACAACTATCCAGAGGCGGAGCTTGAATTTGGAATTTTAGTATCAACTGATTTACTTCATCACAGCTTCGCGTTTTTTAAAAGCGAGTTGCCAGAACTGACATAAACACAAACAAAATTAGTATCATTGAATAGGTTTTTTCGATACCTTTTAAAAGAGGTGTCGCTTGCCGTAGGGTTCCATTTGAAATTATTGGTCACAATGGCCTTGTTACGTCATCTTTGACGATTTCGTCATCTATCATCACTAGTAGGGAAGTTTACAACCTTTAATATTCAGTTTCCAAATTTCACTTGTTTATGTATAATCGTTCCAAAAATAAGAGGGGGGGAGAGGACTTTTGAGAAGCACTGTATAATATGTTGTGTTTGCCGCTTCATTAACCTCGGTCCTTTAAATTGGAGTAGACACAGTTGCCAGTTCTAAATTATGTTTCATACGCCTTTTCACGACGACTCGTTACGCCCAAGCGCATCCGCCATTCAATAAAAATGGGGAATATATATAATACATACTTTTAGTAGCAAATATGGCTGAACAACTCGAGTTATTACCCTAATTATTTAAAAAAATGGTTTATTGTCTAACAGGAGTACTCCCAAATACAAGACAAATATGTGGATTACAGTTTTTAAGTTATGACTAAGTATAGGTCAATCCTTAATGATAGAAAATCATAATCGAATACAAAATATATTATTACCAAAATAGAATACAAAATCAGTAAGGTCATACACACCATAATACATACAATAATAGAAATAGCATTTGAATAACACTACTTGAATTTATTTGGAAGAAGTGTACGGAAGTGAGCATAGTGCAAATAATAAAAGTTTGTTGTAATTAGACCTGCATATTCTTTAACTTGCTTCTAATTATATTCTTGAAATGTCCAAATGGAACAACAAAAATATCACATTCTGAATATAAGTTATTATAATCTAGTTAAATTAAAATTAAAATCTAGTTGAGATAACAATTCAGGGCAGTCTATCATATTATGAATCAATTTGTATATGAAAATACAAGCATAATATGTTCTTCTATTTTCTAAGGATAGGAGGGAGAATCTATTCAGCAACAATCTATTATCGGGTCCTTGGGGATGGGTATACTCCACCCAATTTGTAGGCCATGTATTTCATAAAGACCCTTTGACAAGACTCTAGTTGTCGCCTATGCCCATTGTATATCGGGGACCAGATCAAGGAGCCATATTTCAAACGGGATCGGACATATGAGTTAAAAAGTGTTATAAAACATTCCCGATTTTGAAAGCCTTTGCAGGTCCTGAAGATAAGTCCAAGCATTCGTTTTGCAGATGATGTAATCTGGTTAAATTGTGAATGAAGCCAAGTTTCGGATCGAATATGATACCCAAATCTTTAGTTTCTGTACTTTGTTCTAGTGCGATATGATTTATTGAATACTCGAACTGTATATTATTGTATTTGAGAGTGTATTTCAATGGAAGCTTATTTAGCAGGCACCATTCTTGTATTGAATTAATTTCTTTCTGTAGTATAAGACAGTCTTCAATTGTTTCAATGGTCTGAGATTTCAAGTCTCAGCAAAGAGTTACTGGAAATATTTAATTGATATCATTTATGAATAAAGAAAATAGGAGAGGAGCTAGATTGCTTCCTTGAGGAGCGCCACTAGTTGGAGTGAATTCAAGTGATTTGTGTCCTTTGTATTCTACAAATAGAGTACGATTCTGAAGATATGATTGAAATAAGTTCAACAGAGGATTATCAAAGCCTAGAGAGTTTAGTTTATTTAATAGAATTTGATGATTCAGTTTATCAAAGGCCTTTTAGAAGTCTGTATAAATGTATCAATCTGTAGCTGTTTATCTAACGCATTGCTGACCATTTGTGTAAAACACATGAGATTTGTTATCGTAGAACGTTTGTTGATGAAACCATGTTGATCTAGAGTTATACTTTTCCTCACATTGGGAAAAATATTATTATACGGGCACATCTCAAAGACCTTTGCGAAATTGGACAGTAATGTTATGGGTCGATAATTCATAATGTTATTTGAGGCCCCTGACTTCAGTGTTGGACATATTTTTGATACTTTCCATCTATCGGGAAAACATTCAGTTTCTAACGCCAAGTTGAAAATTAATTGAAGAGGCTTTGCAAGATTATATGCACAGTCCTTTACTAGAAAGCTTGGGATTTTGTCATCTCCAGCAGTGAATTTTTGTTTCAGTTTTTTGAGTGATTGCAAAACCCCTTCTTCTGAGAATGACGTTATGCTTATTGAGGGAAAATTTGTTGGTTTGATAGAGCGGTTTGAATTATTATCATTAGAGGGAACATAGACACTTTCAAAGAATTCTGCAAATGCGTTTACTATTTTAGTAGGGTTCTTCAGTTCTCTATCATTTAGGAATAAAACATTAGGAATTCTTGAAGTGCCTTTTTTACTATGCTGTAGGTCCAAAACGTGGATGGATCACCTCTGATTGAGTTTTCCGCATTCTGTTTATATTTCATGTAGATATTTGGGATTTTATTGATCTACGAATGTTTCTAAATTGTTCACGTGTTGTTTCTGAATAACTTGATTTTAGCATTTTGCTTAATCTATTTTTACGTTAGATTTCGTTTGTGATATTTTTGTTGAACTTACTGGTGAAATTCGGTCTGAGAGGAACACATTGGTCCATTATTGAATATATTAGTTTATAAAAAGTGTCTACTACCAAGTTTACTTCGGTACAGCTTTCAATGACTGACCAGTCTGTATTCATAATCAGATAATATAGTAGCGGGAAATTTGCTCTACGGAAATTATAAAAAAATGCTTTGTCATCATAGTGAATTCTACTACCCAGTTTAATGAATACTAGGGAGATTTTCAAAGCTGGATGATAATCATCTTCGGATATGAATGGTAAGTCATCATGTACAACATTACAATCATAATTGTTTGATAGTACGAGATCTAGAAGTCGATCTGATTTGTTGAGCACATTGTTCTGCAAGTTGAGATTTTTATCCTATGATGCCCTATTTATAAAAAGAGGTTGGTTGAAGTCTCCCAATATTAGCAGATTTTGATCATATAGTAATTCAAGTGTTTCGAATATATTTTGTACCTGTGAGTTGTTAGTATTAGGTGGTATGTATACAACAAAAACCAGTAGGGTGTAATGATTATATGAAATTTTACAACAGACAATGTAATGTTATGTTATTATTGTTTTTCGGCCGTAATGAAAGTATCTATTTTTCTGGTAAATTATGAGATTGAAATTTTATTATTGTAAGAAATAATGAAAGAGCTCATATCTTGGTCATTTAAAAATGTCATTTTCTTTCATTTTAATAAAATTCATAAAAGTTGTTGAATTTATTGTAAATGAAATATTTCTCTATGTGGTGGTTACTGGAAGTCAACCATCAATCTTCGATTATCGGTTTAGAGTTTAATTGTTATTTAAGTTCGGACGTTTGTTTAGATTTCTTCACACAGTTAAGTGTTATGGTCTAATTGCCGTTGTGCTGAAATAACATTAATTATTCGTGGAAAAGATTCATCTGGAAAAATCACACCATAATCTGTAGCCAATAGGATTCGAAAATGCAAAAGTACCACTTAACTGAAAGACCAATCAGGGATTTTAAAATGGGACAACGCCTTGACGCTAACTTGGAGCAGAAAAAAATGAGATTAAATTATTTAATTCGGTCGGTGGGCTTCACTCGAACAGGCGTGCTAGGCATGGGCGCAGTGGTTCGGTGGGAAATGTTTGGTAACAGATTCGTTTTTTTTTATACGACGGTGGGGAATAATATTTTGTTTGACTAAAATTTTGAAGCGTCGAGGGATATTTATATGAAATTTCGGGATAAAGTGAGTTTTTCGTGAGTCAAAATGGGTGGTGTTTAAGTATTGTATCGGTAGATCGAAAGGGAATACATACGAGCACAAAGAAAACTGGGACAACTATTTGGAAAAATTGGTTATTGGAGGCAACAATTGTTCTATAGGGTAAGTGCAAAGCTTTTAGGAAAAAAGTAGTTTAACGCTGGCTTTAATTTTATTCTTGGGGTGAACCACATGTACAAACATTGTTCGTATTAATGCAGGTGTATTACCTGTTCTTGTATTGACGCCAATGCACAAAAAGTTTTATCAAAATTAGGGAATTATCGGTAAACATAAAATAAGAGGGTTTTACGGGAAATATGGATTTTATTTGTTTTAAAAATGAAAGTATGAGCTCTTTTATTGAAATAAATTTGGTGTTGATCGATGTTTTTTAAATTTATGGTTCCAATCTTCGGTTGAAGCTAGATATTATTTTATTTATTCATTTTATTATATTGTTATTTTTTTCGATGATTTTTTTAACGATGTTATATTTTTTTATGCTTTTATTCAATAGAACTATTAAATTTATTTCGTGTATTATTTGAAAATAGAGTAAAGCAAAAGATAAATTGAATTCAATGTAAAAGTCATTATATTTGAAGAGAAAAGTATATATATTTTTTCATATTTAGAAAAATTTTATTTGAGAAAAAAAAATACTATTTGATTCATTGGAAAAGAAAAGTTGTTCAGAAGAAGACCTCGCATGTTAAGCCGAGGCCGAATTCATTGTCCTGAAGGACAGGTGACTAAAATTAATCAGTGCCTTACAAGAATTTCTTAAAATCTGGTGGATTAAATTATTTTCAAAATTTGTGCAATGTGTCGAAAAATCTATTTTTGGCCATTCCGCTGGTGATAGATGCCCGTATAATATTCAAAATATTACATATAATATTCTTATGGTCTTATTAGAAACAAAAAAAAAAACAGATAGTGTGACTATATGGGACATCAGAGAAAGATAGTGTTAGTAACTATGAATAATTTATTTTTGTTCAAAAGGGCGGTATATTATTGACTACTTTTATACTGGTGACCAGTGGCGGGATTGAAAAAGTATAGTATAAGTAATATAAGAATTTAATTATATATATTTTCCGATAATTTTTTTTATAAAAATGGTCTAACAATAGCTACTACTTGTACAACTGGTGACATCGGCAAAATCATTTGTTTTTAGAATTTATTTTTTTCTTAAAAAAAATTAAAATAAAAAAGTTGTCAATAGTCAATTGACGTCTTTTACAACAATATCAATGCTAATGAACTGTTCACGGTATTCAGATACGTTTATTTCAGTTACACCACAGTCGTTTCTAACCACCAATAAGTCACCACCGCCTGTTGACACTGAATTAGCAGTAATATTCCTATAAGATCTGACAACTTGATATTGCTCTCCAAACAGTTCCGAGTTGTTGATATTTCATTATAGCCAGGTTTCGGAGATTCCTATGAGATGGTACTCAGCAGCCGATGTAGCTTCATAAAATGATTGAGTTTTGGTATTGAGCCCACGTGTGTTCTGATAATAGCAGTGGAGATGTGAGTGATGCTCCTGGTTAGACATTGTTAGTGGTTTTTTGTTATTTTTGGTTCCCCATTCATGAACTTGTTTCTAATATTCTGCTCACATTGGGCACTCTTGTTTTACGGATTTGTATAGTCTCGATTTGGTGGGGGTCTTGTCTGATGTGATATTGAGGTTTCTGAACTTAATTGACATTGCATCCTCAGGCGATAGCAGAATTATTTTTAGGGGCCTGGGTTGATTAGCGTTTGCGTTCAGGTGACCTATCCTAAATACTTTTATGTTGTTACTTCTTTGTTGGTCTATGTCATGATCAGTAGCGTTGATTATTTCTGAGGCAGTATTCTTATCAACTGAATTATCAGCTTCAGGCAAGCCAAATATTATAACATTCTTTCTTCGAATTTCGCGTTCAGTCATTTTGGCAATATAACCTCATTGGAGTTCATAGTTGTCCCTTGAGGAGCTGGGTTCGATGGTTGGGACTCATTCTGTTGCTTATTATCAGTGCAATGAATTGAAAAATCCGAAACGAGAGTAATCAAGTTACCACATCATCTACAACCTTCAAACAAACAATCAGTTCGAATTGGCCATCACCTAGTCCAAATATTTCAACCCACAAATCACACTAAGGACAAATTTGTAGTTGTTTTTTTTTTTTCGTTGATTTAATTAGTTTTCGACGATATTCGAGGCAAGGCTTTGTAAAACTGATAAAATAATATAAGTTCTCCACAAATGATTTACTACGTGTATAGCTGCGACATATCCCATAACAACACGTTTAAAGTGTCCGAAAAATATGGCGGAAGTTGAGGCAAGTGCACAAAAATTTTCTAAAATGAAATCAGGGTTCTTATTATTAGGACGGGGTTACGAAATAAGTGAGCATTTGGACAAGGGGGTGACTGAAGAAAGGGAGAGGTTACGTCATTGGAGGGAAATTAAGTTGGCTATGCTGAATTTGGTAATTTTGGTTATATTTGCATCAATGATAATAACACGGTAGTGTCACGGAGATCGGAGATTATTCTTTGTTTATCTTTGGGAAATTTCTGATTCCGACTAGTGTCAACATCAGAGTGTGATTTTGATTTACATTTGACTATTGTTCGAGAAGAATTTCTCTTTAGAGGATGCAATTTCCTCAAATTGTAACAACAGAAATATCAAATTCTTGCATAAAGAAAACTACAACTTTTGTCTCGAGTCTTGGTTTATTTGTAACAAATAAACAAAGACACAGTGAAAATAAGACAAAAGTTGTAGTTTTCTCTCTTCAATAATTTAACATGAATTTCCACCAAATGAAGAATTGAACAAGTTAGAAATATTCAAGCTTCGTATTTGAAATACATTTCCACACTATGCTTTTCAATCTCAGATTATATGACTCTTCCAACTTTTTTGGTGGCTTGTAAAAATCATCGGCACCTTTTTCGTTTTTTGAAACATCTCACTTTTTCATCACTACAGCCACTTTAATAACAAATATGTATCAATAACTTTCAATCACACGCACATTTTTCAATTTACTCGCATCGCACCGATTGGATTCAACATAACTACTTTCATTGTAAATTCAAACTTGGCGCCTCCCCTCCAATGACGAAACAAGATGCCGGACAAAATCGGTGACATTTCATAACCCCGTCCTAATAATAAGAACCCTGAATGAAATGGCCTATTTGGAATTAGGACAATACTGCCAACATAAGTTGTGAGGTCCAAAAATTAATTCAAAATAAATAATTGATTGATAAGTCGCTTTCGATATCGTATGTAGCGTTGAATGCTTGAGTTTGAAGTTCTGTTATATATCATTTATTCCTTCCAATTTTCTGGTTAATTTTGAGATTTTGTGAAGTTGGCAATTGTGGGCCATAACAAAGTTATCATTCATAATGGAGGTATTGCCGTAACCCCTCCAGTTATATATTTAACGTAACCTTGATGTAGGTCAAGAAGGGCATAATTATTCTGATAGTTTTTCCGGGGCATTTAAATAGGCTTTTCATTTAGATGACAAATGACTAACTTTGTTTACCTGTCAGACGGCATTGACGGCGAATTTTTTTTTTTTTAAGGAAATAAAATATTACCGAGTTTTCCTATGGATAGTTGACTTGAATTTACATGAAGAAGAATACTCACCATTAGAAAATATTCGTGTACATTATTTTATCTACGAATGAAAGGTTTTTGGCGGTATAAAATAGGTAATAAGTACTTAACCTACAAAGAAAGTTACGAACGCCAATGTATGCAGGTGCATTTGTCATGAAGTTGACTGTTGACATAATGTGAAAATACCGCTAATTTTGAACTAAGCCAATCTCACATTGTTATTTCAAAACTAACCAATGGCTATTCACTTTCCCAATAGCCAATCAGTCTTTGGGTCTCAAAACGAGCGCATGCGCCTTAAAATATCATCTAAATGAAAAGGCCTATTGAGGTCGGATACCATCTCTTTCTAATTTTGTTCATCTTGTTTAGCCTATTTCTCTATGTATTTCTACTCTGTGCTTCGGGACCATTCTCACAGGGTTGTATAATGAACTAGATATAAAAAAATAGCAATTATTATTGTTAGCTATTGAAGGTTTTGGAGATATTGGTATATTTCTGGGAAATAAAGCCAATCACTTGAGATTTATTCCAATCCAAAATTATTATTGGGAAAAATTCATCAATATTAGTTATATTTACACCTGACTAAATTGACAATCATTTTCTATTTACACTTTTACGCAATAAAAGCATTGTCGGATTTGTAAACTATCAGTTGTCAAACAGCCGAAGAAGCAGTGTTGTTCTTTTTACAAATGTAACATTTATGTTTCAATCGGCATGTGACGGTGTTACTACATCTCATAAAATATGTCTAATATGTTACCGTTTGTGGGAGTAAGATCTATTTCCATTGGTTGATCATAGTTCATCTCTCCCCTGAGTATAGGGGGAGTGCTGGTATGTCACCGACAGAGAGAGACAAACCAAGAAACGAAGAGAGAGAGAGAGAACTTGGTAATATGCTAGTTACCCACTTAGAAGCTAGAAAATCAATTTTCGTGGTAAATGTACCAAAGACAAAAACCGATAAGAAGCGCGTTTTTACAATTGTTGACAAAGACAAAATAAACAGTTTGAAGCTTATAAGAGACTACATGTCTCTAGGGTTGTTAAAGAAAAAAGACTTTTCCTGACCTATAGACAAGGTCGCTGTATTGTACAGCCAGTTGGAAAAAACACATTTGGAAAAATCCCATTCACGTTGAGGTGCCATGGTGGATGGAAGAGCTTGTCAGTTGCTGAAGGATATTTAATAATAATAATAATATAATTTTTATTTGAAAAAACAACCAAGTACAAGAAGTTACACCTGTAAAAGATGGTAGAAACAAACGGGCGTCACAGAAACACATTGAAGGTCACTAAGACCAACACAAAACATATAGGTACACAAATACAAACAGACTACAAAAGCTATTCTAGGTGTGCTTCTAAGTAATCTCTTATAGAGTAAGGCTCCAGGTTCATTTAGGAGTTTCCAAATTTCTTTTTTCAAACCATTTGGAGAAGAGAGTGATTTTATTCTTTCTGGTAGCCTATTGAAAAATTTTATGGAATTATACAAAGATTTTTTCTTGGTTACGGTCAATCTATGTACAGGATAATTTATATTTCTGGAATTTAGAGGACAGTACATTTTCAAAATATGAGGTTTCAAGAATGCTGGCAGTCAAATCTTCTGGATCTGGCTTTTCCTTACAGAAACTTGATACCCAGATAATGAAACATGAATGAATGTTTACTGCAGGAAATCTAACTATCTCCGGATCCTTCCAGAATTGCCAGTTTTATGTGAATTCAACTAAATAATGTTCAGTACATATTTACATAATAGGTACTTTAATTTCATATTTTGTAATTTTATTAATAAGTTAATTAAAAATGTTTTTTGTGTCTTTTTGGCCCCGAGGGCCATGAAGTGCACTTTATGGCCGACGCAGGCATAAAGTACACTGTTATGTAGTTGGTAACTGGGCAATAAAAACACAATAATTAACTAGTATGACATAAAATATGTAATTTTTTTCAAAATATTTTTGGATCAAAATATACCGAATTTTAACTTTCAACTGCCAACATTTAATACTTTAATGGAAACTCACGAGCTGGCGAGAACTTTGATTCTGTGTGATCTTCAACACTGTCTCTCAGCATAACCTCGAATTCACTTGAATTGGTATCATCAAATTTTCCTTCCTCATTATTCTTCAGACACTCATTAGACACTACATATTCACTAATCGGTTTGACTTCGGTGGCCTCTTCCTTCATTATTTCCCCGATTAAAATATTACCCATGAATGTCAAAAATAGTTCCAGGCGCGTTATGTTTTACTTCAGCTTCCTCAATATTCGTTATTGCAAGTTCTGAAGCCATTATAGTATATTCCAGAGATAAATCAGATGAGGTCAATCTCTGAAAAGATTTATTCCAATCCAAGATGGTTAGTGCGAATTTGCACGTTCCGATTCAATTGAACAATGAAATTGACGACCAATATTAATTCTTCTTCTTCTATCGTTATGGCGTCGGACCAATCAGGTATACAATTCGCTAATGCTCTCTCTCTCTTACGTAATTAAGACTTATTCGTAATTATGGGGCACCCTGGATGTCTCACTCGAAGTGATACCACAAGTACCCCGTTGATTTTTTTCCATGCAAGTATGCGGCAATATACTCCTACAGTTTTCTTTATCTTACCTGAAGTCGCCCCTTTCTTCCGACAAATCCGTTGTCATCTGGCCTGGTTACTTAATAAAATATTAATTATCAATAAAGAAAGAGAGGGCCCTGTGTTTCCTGTGGAGAAGAAGGGAGCAGATTTCTAATGTGTTCAGTTGTTAAACTACACTAACATTTAAACATTTTTGAAATGGACGTATTTCTACTGCTGGACAATCACAAACATCAACTTGACTATAGAACTCTTGTCTATGCTTGACTTCCAACCAACGAGGACGCCTCCAGTCCTCCACCCACCATGGTCAGATGTCGAATATATTTACATTCGACCACATTGACGATAATTTTCTATTCACGAAGCTGTGACAAGTGACATGACTTTCAACAGGGCGTATCGTGTGTGTTCACCAACTCCGAGTAAAGAGAGTTTACTCCATAGTGTTTGTAAATCTACTCTAATAGCAAAGAGTAGAACAAGAGAAATCACTAGCCCTATTTATGAATGAAAGTAAAATTGTAATGGAATCCTTGAAAGTTGACATTTTGCTTATCATTCGTAAAATTCGAATTCTGGTTTAGCCAATCACGAGCCAGAATAGCACGACATGTGACAGACTGTAGAATGAGGACAAAGGTTATAGTTGATGAGGAAACGCTTCGGGTGTTTTCGTATTTGCAAGACGGATAAAATAATTATGTTTTTGGGTAGAATTAAATATATTATGAGAGTATATTGTCATAATTAGTATGAAATTGGATCTGAAATTCCTTTGATTGAAACATTCACATGTTATATAAATGTTTTTATAGTGATCACTGCATTCGATGTGTTACCTCATTGACAATCAGTATATGTATTGCATTGTTTATCATTATTGCCCTTATTCATTTCGGAATATAAGTTGGTTGTTAATTATGAATAAACAATACACGGGAAAATGCTTTCAATAAGTTATGATATCGGAATAGATAAATATGTATGTGCTAGTAATTGCAACAAGGAACATATTTTGAGAAATTCGACATACTTGATGGATCCACTATTACAAAGGACGTTTGCTTATGATAAAAATCTGATGATGGAGCGTTCAATGCTTTTATGAACTGCTGTAAATTACATACAATTACTTAATTTAACTTTCAAACCAATAAAAGTACGAGAGATGCAATCTTTCGCTTTCTGGAAAATCTATATTCTAGTCTGAAGGAAGTGAGCAGTTATGTAAGCTTCATCTCTACAGCTTCAGAGGACGAAGCTTCAATTAGCCTATCTGAGTGAAAGAACCCAAATTGTGAAAACTGATAGTCTCTCACTTTTTGGGCAAATTAGGAGGTGTTCACTGTTTTGGCAGATAACACAACTATCTTATAGCAAGAACTCAAATTACCTTCATAGTAAAATGACTCGAATACGTATAAATTAATGTGTATCTTCTCTGAACTATTTTGCCCTTTGTAATGATTTTTTTCAACTTGTGATTGTAATTTATCCAGTATATAACTAGCAAGCCGAGTATTCTTTATTATTACTTTTATATTTATTTTTTATGTCATATAATTTTATACAAAAATTTGCCTATGAGATGATAATCTTCTGACTATAAGTATATTTGATTTGGATATAGTTTTTCTATAGCAATAATAGTCATCAAATACAATTCTCAGAGAAACAATATTATTCTGTTCCTACTTTTTGTAATAGAACTTTCAAAGATCTACTGCCCGAAAAGTGAAATATTTACACTATAGCTGAAAATTTAAATAATCACATTAATTGATGACAGGGATAAATATTTGTTAGAAAGAGATATTACTAGAGTTTTGATATTCAGACTGAAGGTCTTTATAATGAGACCAACATTTTAGAAGAACCTGATCAAATATTTGTTGCTGAGTGAATGAACCCAAATTGGGAAAACTGGATAGTCTCTCCGCTAATTAAGAGTTGTTCACTATTTTGGCAGACATGACTATCTTATCGCAAGAACTCAAAATACCTTCATAGTAAAATGACTACCTGTGCCCATTGTAATAATTTTTTACAACTTTTGATTGTAATTTATCTAGTAACTAGCAAGTCAAATATTTTTATCATTACTTTTATATTTATTTTTTATATCATATATATTTTCTACAAGAATTTGCCCATGAGATGACAATCTTCTTGACTATAAGTATATTTGATTTGGAGATGGAAAATATAGTGAATATTTTTTCCAAAGAGCCATGGGACCCTCTGAGACGGTTCGGAATTCACTAGCCAAAATCAAGTTATCTTCATGGAATGAAAAGTCCACGCTTACTTGTGAAATTCATGTGTTTATTAAAAAGTGATAATTATATTGATAATAGTCATTAGCCTTATTATCGATCTTGGGAGTGGGCCTTGTTCTACCGACCAACTGTTTGGTTTAGATCGCTCTCCTCCGATTATCTCTGCAGGTGTTACTGGTTATTGAAAAATAACAGAGGAGCAGATTTAGATTATTGTTTTCTCTTTTCACCTTTGTTAGAGCTCATCCAATATTGAAACGACCGTTTGGTAGGTAGAGGAGGGGAAAACACGAGTGGACACGATTTGCTGTGGCAGCTTATGCTATGGCGAATCTTCACCAGTATCTTGGCATGCAGCGTTTGAAAGGTTAGGTTTGTGTGATGTAGTGCAGTTATTTATTCAACTTTGCAATAGTTTACTTGTTACCTTGCCAAAATGCCTAGTGGTAAGTACTATTCAGTAGCGGAAAAAGAAATTATGGCAAATGTTATCAAATTCATGGAAAATGAGGCCAAAAATGGGATACAAATACCTTTTCAAAATTACAAAGAACGTGCCAAGGCAGCAATGGGAATAACAGAATATTGTTTTAACAAAATTAAAACGGAACAATCAGCTGTGAATTCAGGTAGTATTCCTTCTTTGCCGTCTCCGCAAAAAAGAGTAGAAAGAATAAAGTCGGGGCAGGGTGAAATAATAAGAACGATTATTAATGATTTTTGTTTTATTGAAAAACAACGTCTATTCTTCAAAAAATTAAAAATGCTCAGGTAGGGTTTGAAGGCTGTCGTTCAAAATTGCACAACATATTCAAAGAGTTAGGTTTTGATTGGCAAAAAACTCCTGATAATCGAACGATATTGATGGAAAGTTATGAAGTTAGATTACCAAGGGTGGAATTTTTAAGAAAATTGAAGATGTATCGCGAACAAGGAAAACACATTTACACTGATGAGACGTATTTGCACAGTTCTCATACACATTCTAAGACGTGGGTTGATAAGTAAAATCCTAATTTAAATAAACCGTATGGTAAAGGAAAACGATTATTAATAGTTCATGCAGGAGGAGAAATGGGGTTTGTATCACGATGACATGAACAACGAAAATTTTATGAGGTGGGTAGAAACCCAACTAATTCCAAATTTTCCCGCGAACAGTGTGCTGGTGGTGGATAACGCTTCATACCACAATACTTTGCTAGAAAAATGTCCAACATACTCTTCAAGGAAGGACAATATGCTAGACTGGCTGAAAGATAAAAATATAGAGCATCAGGCTACTTTGACAAAAGCACAATTGTACGAAATTATAAAAAAGCACAAACCTCGTTTTAATAAATAAATATTAGATGAAAAAATGTCATCACACGGCCATTTATTGAGATTATTACCACCGTATCACCCAGAACCAAATCCGATAGAGAAAATTTGGGCTTTGATGAAAAATTGGGTGGGGACTGGTAATGTAACTTTTAAATAGGATGATTTAGAAAAGCTTTCCAGACAAAAATTTTCAAATATCACTGTTGAGGAATGGATAAAGCTATGCGAACATGTGAAAAAATATGAGATGGAATTAGTGGAGAAAGAACATATGTTGGACTCTGCTCACGATCGTTTCATTATCACAGTAAATGCGGGTAGTTCTGATGAGTCCGACAACAGTGATTGTGATATAAAGTTCAAATTAATCGGACGACTAGAAGTCGGTCAGAATTCACTTGCAAGATTTGACCCTAACGAACTAACAAGTGAAACTAAATAAAAGTTTGTAAAAATTATAATCTCCAATCCTGAAAACAGGACCAACTCTAAATGGAATTGGACAATAAATCACTTTAATAAAAATACAACTTTAGTATCGATTGGATAATCAGCTTATGGAATATCGATTACAAAATTTGTAGTAGACAACATAGACTACCTTATTCAGTATTTAATGTCGAACGTTCAAATTACCCCTTTCCATTTAAAAATTTTGATTTTTTGTACAATCGGACGGCCATTTTAGATTTTGACACTTCTTATAAAAATATATCCATATCCCTCTGGCAGATTTGTCGAACAATATTTTTTCCATTCAGAAGTTATAGGAGTGTAAGTTATCTATGTCTCATGTGTCGCCTATACCAAATAATTTGGCACACCTATGGAATTTCTATTAATAGCCACAGTTCGGGCATCTTCGAGAAGAATTGGTTGTTAGGTAGGGGAACGAAGAATTGGACGAGCTCTAGTAGGGATCACCTTTTCCGGATAACTCATTCCAACATAGCTGGAAGCAGCCTAGACTGTCGCAGACCAGGATTCATCGATTTCTCAACTTCATCAACATATTTTATTATATCTACAATGAACTCTCTGATTTTGTTCAGGTCAGAAGGTTGTTAAAAAGGCAATAGACCGGCAGAGGTAGGCAGTGAATGGCTTGGTAATAGTTGTATTGGAAAGTTTAACGGAACAATGTCATCGGGGACATTTTTCAATCCCCTCAATTTTCAATGAAAATTTCCATGATCCCAAAAAAATCGTTTGAGAAAAAATCACGTTTTTAAAAAATTGCCAGTTAGACTTCAAACAAAATCGAGCAGTCATCTGATTTTTGACAGACAGATGTAAACATTGTGCAGTAAAATTTCCGTGCCAACTATTCTGTGCGGGATCTTGTTCATAGAACTATAATCTTTGCTAATCGGCCTTTTCACGACACGTTATGCGCAAGCGCATCCACCAAAAATGTATTGCCAATATTTAAGCTACAATTCATCTATCCTAATATATACAACTAAAATTAATATTTACAGTATTTTTCTTCCAGTATTTTCGATATTGGGTGTATCCATCCTGCTTATCACTTGTGTAGGGACGGGAGGGAAAGGGTCTGCGATGTTAGCAGTTTGTAAGGTATATGCCAGGAAAAGTGATTCTGAGAATTTACTTAGATACTCGTTCCTGCAATGCTTATACGAATGTTTAATGTTTGTCTCCAAAAAGTAACGATAATTGAATATTGAATAAAAACTGTTTTCAGAAAATTAGTTCATTTCGGAATTTTTCCCATCCAAATAATTGAGAAAATTAATAAATGATATGCATGCTCGCGCTATACAAGATATCTTGTTCGCGGTTGGGTGTTTTCTCCAATGTGATAGTTAATTATTATTGTTGGGGTTATTTATTGATGGTACGCTAAGCTTATTCATGGATAAGTCGTGTTTTATGGCTTTAATTGCAATCAGTGAGGACCCGGCGCCAGGTGGAGTTCCCTGGCGCTAACATTCCTACCTGTGCTCCTGATACTTTCAAAACCCAATTCGCTTATCGGAGGGCGGATTTTGTGATTGAAATGTTGTTTTATTTAAGTTTTCAAAATAGATTTCGCACTTTTGGTAGATCAATCCATGCCTTCTCGGCTGATTGTGATGCTCTCTCAAATACCAGTATCGGGGATTATAGCGCACGAGTTATACACGTATAAAGTATCTGAAAAACATGGCGGAAGTTGAGGCATGTGCACAAAATATTTTCTAGAATGAGAAGACCTATGCCACATACCTATATGAATATTATACGGTGCAAGAGAGACGACCGACTGGTCAAATATTGAAGATAGCCATTTTTACATGGAATTCAGTGTTGCCAGTCAGAAAATCCCAAATTATCCAATGATTACTCGAATATTATCTGAAATCATCAGAGTTTTACAATATGAAAACGGCATTTTTTTAAATTCATTAGTTTCTATGAACAACATAATTATTGCAAACAATCAAGAAAGGTATAAATGTTGGTTATTCTCTCAATATTTATAGTTTTTTAGGCTTATTATAATTATCTTTTTTTTTTTAAATTTCAACCGACGAAATCAAAAAGCAGGAGGTTCTCTAGTCGACGCGTATATATATATATATATATATATATATATATATATATATATAAATATATATATTTTTATGTATGACCACGCATAACTTTTCACAGAGTACTCCGGTTTCGATGATTCTTTTTTTATTGGATAGGGTGTACTTCGAAGTTGGTCCTATTTGAAATTGAAAAAAAAATGCCACTCCTAAGGGTGGAAAAATGGAGGATATTGATCGTTCAGTCTTTGAATTTTGGCCCGTTAACCGATTCTATCAGGCATAACTTTGTACCGGGTTATCCGATTTAGATGATTCTTTCTTTATTGTATAGGATATACCTCGAAGTTAGTCATATTTGAATTTGAAGAAGATTTATCCACCCGTAAGGGTAGAAAAATAGGGGATGATTGATTTTCCACGTGTGAACCGATTCTCTTGAAACTTTTGACACACACTACAACATAATGGATACCTTAACTGATAATTGAGTAAGTAGTAATTAGTAGATTTTTGCGAAAAAATGAAGAAATAAAAACTTTTCAACAAAAAATGAAACCGACAAAAAAATAAACTAAAAATCAAAAATTAACCCTTTTTAGTCTTAATAATTAAGCTCCTAAACTAATGTAAGTAACCAATTTTGAGTCGGCGCCAATCAAAAAATCAACGAAGATCATTAAATTTCTTGAAAAAAATTATCCAAACGCCACCCGCGCATCCCGCTGCCATCATTTTACGCTTTACCCAATTCATTTGCTAATTTGTTTGGCGCCGACTCAAAATTAGTTACTTACATTAGTTTAGGAGCCTAGTTAATAAGACTAAGAAGGGTTATTTTTTGCTTTTCAGTTTCTTTTTTCGTCGATTTCATTTTTTGAAAAGTTTTTATTATACGATATTAAACATAGCATTAGTAGTAATGCGACCTTGAAATCTCAACTTTGAAAATCTTATATAATAATAATGTTTATTCACGAAAGTTCAAATTTTACAATAATTGAATCATATATATAATATATAATATATATATATATATTTCACGAAGCTTTAGTATAAAACTATCGCTTGTATGTGATATTAAACTTAAAACTAAGTAGTATAACACTATAATATATAATGATAAAAAAAATACATATTTTGAAGCACATAAGTATATAAATTTGGTAAAAGAAGTTTCAACTTCTACTACTAGTACTAATACATTGTTTCGAATGCGCATGCGCCAAAATAATTATTGGTTTCATGAGTTCCATTCTTTCGGCTTTTCCTGTAGATAAAATGAGGTTGATTTATAATTATTCTTAGAGTACTTTCAGACTATGCGGAACGCTGAGTCCGGAAATGTGAGATTCAAGTATTTAAACCATTTGAAACATTTTAAATATTCGATGGTGGGTTGTGACTCAAAAATTGTACTTTGACATTTCCGCACTCTACGTACCGCATAGTCTGAAATAATTCTTAAGATTCTTGTTCGATGAGAGCGCCACCGTTTTCTACAAATAGCGGCAAAAAGTAATCATTAATATTTGAATATTGTGTTTACATTTTTATTTGTGCGTTTAATAACATTTAGGACTCTTTAGTGAAGAGGTGGATGATATATTGTAACAGAAACTTTCTATGGAGACTATTTAGTGCAAATGAAGACATGACAATGCCCTCATTTGTTGAAATTTTCAATTTTTCCAATTTGATAATTTTGGGTTCTAGATTTGTTCTGAAGTTTTGGTGGACTGACTTTCATATTCATTTCCTTTCGAGTTCTCTAGGTATTTAGCTGATTAATTACAATTTTATTGACTGATTTTATATATTTTCTAGATTTTCATGGATTTCTATGGATCTAGGAATAGACGAGCTGTTTAAATATTTGGAGACTACTCCAAACACACCCTGATCAATGAAGGACAGGTAGTTTTGAATCCAATTTCCGATACAAATAACACCCCATCTATTTATTTTCAATGACCATAATCATAACGGGTATTATTTTAATCAAGCAGTTACCTAGAAATGACTAATACGAAGTTGGATTATTTTGACGATGTTTAAGACCTTCTAATGTATGATTATAACACTACTTACCTGCTCTTCACATTAAAAAGGAATTATCGCATTTGTATTTAGCGAATCTAGAACCTAGAGTGAATTGAGTATGTAGACAACACAATGGTAGGTAGGGAAGGGGAAAACACGATTGACAACAATTTTGCTTCAAATTCTTAATAAATAAAAATTCTACATAACAGTTTTGTTTTTTGTTATACTTGACATTCCAAATTATATTGGGAAAAAACGTATTAACGAAATTCAAAACAAAATTGATGTTTGAAAAGAGAATTGAATTATTATAATGTGAAATGAGTGTATAATTATCTTGCTGTGATAAATGTGCCTATAATCATAGTTTCTGTTCGTTTTTTAAGTCAAAAATAACATCAATGAACTCATAAGGCTTCCATCTACAAAGTGATCTATGATTCCTCATGGTGCATATCATACAATTGGTTGATATTTGAATGAAACTGCAGTGTGAGTAATAAATAGCTGCCATTTTCTCCTCGTTTTTTGCCACTTAAAGAAACCAGCCAACAAAGGAGTCCAAAGAAACAACTGCTAGTAGCGTTTTTCTTTCCTTTTTTTCAAATCAACAAGTGATTCATCCAGAACACTTGATAAGAAGCTTATGGGATCTCCAATACAGGCCGGAGAGTATATATAAATCTGACTTTACAGAATCTGCCAAAATTAGCTAATGAATGATCAAAATATCACCCAATCGGCAGTGGTGGATAATGTGAGTGGTATGGAAGGTCATTTTGAATGTTGTAAAAAGAAAGAGTACACGAATTTAATATGTGTAACATGCTTGGACATTTTTCATCCTTCTTGTGTGGAGAGAAAAAAGTACCATAAACTTCTTAAAGGTCATAAAATCTATTGTTCCGACAAATGCAAACAAAAAGATAATGACACTACAACCAGAACAAACTATTTTGAATGTTTGGATTGTGGCTATCAAGGTTGTTGTAAATAATACAGTATATATAATGTGTGTGGTGTACCATTCCCCCAGTGCATCACATTCCGATTTTTTAGCATTTTTAGAAGAAAAACTAGAAGATATGTTATGTTGTAAATGTGATATTATTATAGTGGGCGATTTCAATCTAAACCTTAAAGGCACAGAGAACACCTACACCCGAAGAATAAAAGAACTGATTACTTATATGGGACTGTATCAATTAGTTGACGAATATACCAGAATCACCAAAGATACATCTACATTAATAGATTATTTCATAACAAATGACAAGTTGTTGAAATTTGAGGTATCGCATCTTCAAAGTGTTTCAGATCATTCTAATATTTTAATATCCTTAGGTAATGTCTTTCATACTAAACCAACTTCAACTAGTATAAGTAGGAGAGATTATAAACACTTTGATGAAATTCAATTCCAACTATCCCTAATGAATACAGTATGGAATAATGATATTACTGACATTAATATAAAATCCAAATTATTCATCAACAATATTATTAGTTGCTTAGATATATATGCACCATTCAAAATAAGACATAATTTAAAATTGAAAATGTGGTTTACAGACGAACTCATGGCAGATCTAAAAAAATGCGACTATCTTCATAAAAAAGCAAAGGAAACCAAACTAGAAGGTGACTGGGATGCATATAAAATAAGTCGTAATTTAGTTACCAAAAAGATACGAATTGAAACTAAGAAGTATTATGAATCAATGATCGATGAAAATAGAGGAAACATTAGGGCTATGTGGAAGTCACTGAAAGGTTTACTTAAGGGAAACAGAATACAAGAGTTCAAAGGTATTAAATTTGATAGTGTTCTCATAAAAATTGAATCAGAAGTAGCAGGATATTTTAATTATTTTTTCATTGAAAATTTGAAAGACCTTACCGTTAGTATAATACCAATGAACGAGTTTAAGCATGTTCTCAGTTATATTACTCCAACAAATGTAATACTTGGGGAATTTGAAACATTAAATATGTGTGATTTAAAAAAGATCATTCTTTCGCTTAAGAAAAATAATACAGATGATAACGGAATTAATCTGAATATAATTAAATTAACATTTGAAATAATCGGTAATCGGTTTTTGGACTTCATTAATTTAACGTTAACCACTGGAACATTTCCGGATGATTGGAAAATTGCTACCATTGTTCCTATTGAAAAAATTACAAACACCTCTTTGGCATCTGAATTTAGACCCATAAATACCCTACCGATTTATGAGAAGATATTGGAAATCACAGTGAAAGATCAGCTAATGAAATTTATAGCGGAACATAATATTTTGATTAAAGAACAGTCTGGGTTTAGGAAATCCCATTTGTGTGAAACTGCACTACAATTTCTAATCTCTTCATGGAAAATTGACCTATCTAAAAAACATATTATAGGTGTAGTCTTCCTAGATTTCAAAAGAGCATTTGAGACGGTCAACACTGACTTACTTTTGACGAAATTGAATAAGTATGGGATTGATCAAAATGTATTAAAATGGTTTAAAAATTATCTCACATATCGAAAGCAGTTAGTTAAATACAACCAAGTGGCCTCCAGTACTTCAAATATAAATTCAGGAGTTCCACAATGGTCAGTATTGGGTCCATTACTATTCCTGCTGTACATTAATGACATTGTGATGCATGTTAAAAAGTGTAAGATCAAACTGATAAATGAATGGTTATGTGACAACAGCCTCAAGTTAAATGTTAGTAAAACAAAATTTATGTTGGTAGGTAGCAAACATCGCATTAGACAACTGCAAGATGAACAACTGTCATTGGATATTCATATTAATAATGTCAGCATTGAGAGGGTTACAACTTTTAAATATTTGGGAGTGTTACTGGATCAAAACTTGAATCTTAATGCTCACTGCAGTTATATTCAGAAGAAAATAGCCACGAAAATTCATCTTTTATATAGATTAAATAATAAAATAAGTCAATATGCTAAATTAACAATATATAAATCAATAATAGCACCCCACTTCGACTATTGCAGTACACTTCTCTATTTTGTAAGCAATGAAAATCTCAATAGATTACAGAAGCTTCAAAACAGATCCATGAGAGCAATACTGAATTGTAATAAACGTACACCTGTGAAATACATGTTGGAAACACTGTCTCTTATGTCTGCTAAACAAAGGATAACATTGAATATGCTATTGTTTTTATATAAAATTAAACACAATATGTTGCCAAATTATCTGAGTGAACAGTTGACCTACTCAAGTAGTATTCATACACACTCCACTAGAAATAGTATGGGAAATTTTTATATCAACAGAGAGTATATAGGTTGTGAATCTCTGTTTAGTTCTGGATTGATTTTATTCAATAATTTACCTATCCACCTCAAGAACTGTGATTCATTGAATTTATTCAAAAGAAAGTGTATGGAATATATATTTGTAAATGTACCTATTTAATCTTGTTTATACGATGTGACTTGTCTCTTTTTAAAATTATTGTTGTATCTTATCTATTATGAAGTGACTGTATTTATTCTGAAGAGCATTATTTGCTAATAAAGAGTTATATATATCTTTTAAACGATGTGCTACTTGACCCCCCATGCTATTAGAAATTCAGTGCCGGATTTATACTCACTTACGCCGGGGGGTAATTCTTACGATGCCGCCACCAAATAATATTAATTGTCAGTTTGAAAGTACCCATTTATTGTTTTTTTTCCATAACATATGTATCTATAACATCAAATTATTACATATGAAGAAACACATTTCATTTAGTTCACAAAATTCGGAGACATACGCAGTGGAGTATTTGGGGCAAAAACCTGGCCAAAAGAGTAAAAGTTAAAAGTTGCTCAACAATTATAAAAAATGCATTTTTTCATAACTGACTAACTGGTACGTGGATCACATCATTTCCAGGAACCCCTAGGCGCAGTTAAATAACAGGTTTCTTTGTGAGTAGACATGCTATTTAATTACGTTTCAGCACTATATTTTTACTGGCACATTACAGGTTTTTCGTTTTTCAACTTCTGAAGATGGACTTTGTACTTCTTGGAATAAAACATTAACTAAATTCCATTCGATGATGTCCGATATATTCAACATTGCGTTTCCTCTCAAGGAGGTCAAAAGTAAACCGGGAAAACCTTGGATAACGAAAGGTTTGAAAGTCTCAGCTAAAAATATGAGAAGCTTACATTTGATTAGGAAATATAAAGCACTCATTTCATTTTATAACAAGTACCGGAATATTTATAGAGGAACTCTGAGAGCTGCAAAGCAATTGTATTATAGACAAAAGTTAGAAAATTAATTTAGGCAAAAAGAGAGTTGAGCAATCATCAATGAGTTGAGGGGTAAAAAATACTCCTTCCATATGACAAGAAATCTAGATGGTGGCGTTATTAATGAATACTACTGCTCAATAGGAGAAAAGATATCCAAAGAAATCCACCCTACTACTGACCCCATGGATTATCTAAAAAATATGACTATTTGAATCTTTTTTCTTCATGACAACGGATATTGAAACGAACAATTCATGAAGTGAAAAATAAAAATTGGTCTGGATCTCTACCAAAAATGTTTCTCACCTACCTGATTGTGCTCTTATGAGTCTGGTTGAAGCTTTTAATTTTACATTTGCAACAGGAGTATTCCCAACATGTCTAAAAAATGCAGTGGTGATTCCGTTGCATAAAAAATGGAAAATATGTTACTTCGTCAATTAATCGATGAAATGCGATCTAAACTTAACTTAATGAGAATTGTGTGCTCCTAAGAGAGAAGGTAACATTTTTGGAAAGAAGGTCAACGACTTTCAAACAAAAAAATAGAAGTTAGAAACCAAGCTACAACAGTAAGATCTACCCCTAACGAGCTTACTGGATGCTCCTTGATCAATCATCCCTCTAGCTATGCTTCCAAAATTATGGATTCTTGTCCAGTGGATGCCGCAGTCAACTTGGGTAACTAAGGCATGTCACACAGTCTAGTTCAAAGAAAAAATAATCTAAGAAAACATCCTGAAAGGTCTCAGCAAGTGTTCAACAGTAGAGATGTGAACGCTGCTATACAGAAGGCTCAAGCACTAAATAAAATGACAAAACTTGAATTCTACACCCGATGATGATGGCTGGCAACTTCAAAAGCGCCGTCATAATAAAAAAATTGTAATAGGAGAAACAATGAGTGCAGTGTTGAGCTACAAACTGTGCCTAAGTATGTGTCACTTGAATAAACACAAAAACAAAACCTGAAAATCTGAAAAAAAAATTGGAGTTTCCAGAAGTCACCTGTGAGGGATATAACTCCAAATACCCTGAGTTATATTCATCTTTCAAGGTAACAATTCATCAGGAACACTTCAAGAAAGCCTGGAGGAGGGACCTTTGGCCTCAGAGATCACTAGTTTCTCGGTTTTTCATAAAAAAGGGGTGCCACCACAAACACAGGTAGGAGTGGACCCCTCCCAGAAAATCCTTTACATAATACTTCTCAACTAAAAGTTAATAAAAAAATAATGCTAAGCTGAATATAATGCATTTAACATTTATGTCCTTGCGGCAAAATGTGACTCACTGAGTATCACTGTATGCGAAAATAAAGTAGATATTTTAAGTATAGGTGAACCTGGTGCAAAAAAAGGAACTGCAACTTAGCTATCCAATTTGTTTTTGTGCGGAATACTGTAGGTCATCTCAAAATCATGGTGGGGTGTGTATTTTGCCCGCAAAGGCCTTAATATCAATAAGATTTCTTACGATAGAAGCATAGAAAAAAAAATTAGGCATGTATAGAGTTAAACAAAAAACTTAGTTAAAAATAACAAACTCTACATTATTTGTATTTATCGAACACCAGAATAATTTTTAAATGAGCTTGGTGACCTTTTATTTCAATTATTTAATAAAAATGATGACTTTGTAATATGTGTAGATATTAATATAAATCTCCTTGAAAATAATTTTGCAAAAAATGATCTACTATATTTACTTTTAGAATATGATATAAAACCACATGTTAACCAACAAGAGTTGCTCGTTTTAGTACTTGTATTGATAACATATTTTCAAATATGAATGGTTGTGAATCAGTTTGTGTAAAGCCTGTATTTTATTCCAACCACATGTACCAACAGTGTATTTTTAAGTTTGTGGATTTGGGATTAGATAAAAATACAACAAAATTTACATACAAAAGAACCCTAAACAATGCAAAGTTTCTATAATGATATCTTACTTGAGAATTGGGCAGATATGTACAGTGCAGATGGTTTCCAAGACAAGTTATCTGCATTATAGAGTACATTGCTCTACCACTACAATATCATTTTCCAGTTGGAAGAGTAAAAGAAAAACGAGCTATCAACTGAAATAAAAGAACTCCATAATCTGCTTTGTAAAATGTGATCTATTGAAAATTGTTGAACAATGAAATATAAGGATTTGTTAATGCTGTATAAAAACAGCGTTTCCAAACATAAAAATTGTGTACGGTTGCAGGAAACTTGTCTAAGGAAACGTGGAAAATAATTAATGAAGAAAGAAATAGAGTAGACTCCATGATGCCTTCAAATATAAGTGATACTATGGGAAATGTTATTACCAACTCAAAGGATATGTGTAACGTGTTTAATGACTGCTTCTTAGATACCTCCCAAAACCCTATCCAGCCACAATTTGATAAAATTAAACTCTACAACCTCTAGCTTCTTAATGAGTGTGGTTACTCCCATGGAGATGAGAAATTTTCTTAAAAAAAAACATCCCATAAGCCTTCACCTGGTATAGATGAAATTCATGGTAAAGTAATAAGACTGGTCACTTACCTTATATGTCAACCTCTATAATATCTTATTAATGAGTCATTATAAATGGACAATTTCCAGAGCCCCTAAAAACATCTAAATGTATACCAATTTTAAAAAACAAAGGCTCCAGATCATATATAATGAATTATAGATCAATATGTGTTCAAAGTCAAATTTAAAAATCTTTGAACAATGTTTCTCTCAGCGTTTAGTTGATATTCTAGAAATATATAATATTCTTAATGATTCTCAAGATGGTTTCTGCTCAAAAAAGTCAACAAACACTGGAATTTGTCTATAATGCTCTGAATAACAAAGAATCACCACTGTGCTTGTTCTACGATTGAAGTAGAGCATTCGATATGATAAACCATAAACTTTTGCTGGAAAAGCTCTATGCATGTGGGTCTCATACTTACAAAAAAGGAAACAAACAGGGCAAATCGATCTAGGTGTACCACTATTTTTTATTATATTTTTTAACGATATCCAGTGCTCCTGTGGGCACATGGGTCGTCTTGTATGCAGACGACACCAATATCCTGCTGAGTAGCCCTAACATTGATGAGCTGGTTGTGAAGGCTAATAACATTTCTCAGTTGTTCAGTGGTCATTGTACATATAATGGACTGGTATTAAACAGTAGTAAAACGGTATATATGCAGTTTTTTTCCAAAAAATGTATCTCTTGATTATAACCTGATTAAAATTAATGATAAATCAATCAAAAGTGTGTCAGAATTCAAATTTCTTGGACTGTACATTGACTCGAAATTTACTTGGGATAGCTCTTGTAGGGATATTTTTAAGAAATACAACTTTCTTACTCTGACAAGTTTATATATTTTACGGCTGGTATACTTTGTTATTGATAGAGAGTCCCACTTCAACAGAAACAATGATAATCACTCCTATCATACTAGAAAAGCTAATGAAATTCTTTTGCCTTACTCTAGGTTAACGGTGGGCCAACATTCTCCTACATTCATGGGAAGTGCATTAACAAAAAAGAACAATAATTCAAAATGTCGATAACCCTAGGGATATAAAAACAAAAACAAAAAAATTCTTATGTAAATATAGCTTTTATTCACTATCTGAATTTTTTTAATATAAAGCTCAGTATTGGTTGTTCCTCTATTTGTTTATAGTTAAGATATTGCTCTGTTTGACTAGCCTTTGAGTTTGTGCAATGCTTTTACTGTACTATTAACTTTTATGGTGAATAAATTGAATTTGAATTCATGTCTTGTAAGATTCCCCTTCCAGCTACATAATTTTTGACAAATTTTGCATTGAAACAATTTTTCCCCTGTATGAAGTTTCATATGTACTGTAAGATTCAACTTTCGGATAAATTTTTTGTCACAAATTTTGCATTATAATTGATAAAAGTTATGGTATATTTTAGAGGGAACTATCAATGTCACAAATTTTGCATTGAAATAGTTTTTTCCCCTGTATGAATTCTCTCATGTCTCGTAAGATGCACCTTCTGTTTAAACAATTTCAAACAAATTTTGCATTGAAATGGATTTTCCCCTGTATGAATTCTCTCATGTTGCTTAAGAGTCCCCTTTTGGTTAAACGATTTCAAACAAATTTTGCATTGAAATGGTTTTTCCCCTGTATGAATTCTCTGATGTTTCTCAAGATTCGACTTCTTTTCAAATGATTTATCACAAATTTTGCATTGAAATAGTTTTTCCTCTATATGAATTCTCTTATGATACAACAATGAGTCTTTTGCTCTAAAACTCTTGGAACATATTTTGCATTGAAATGGTTTTTTCCCAGTATGTGATCTCTCATGATGATCATTGTCTTTTTCCACAGCTGTTTCATCCTCTTCTCTAATCTGCTGAGGCATTGTCGCGGAGTCTAAAAAAAAAAAAATGAGAGAAATTGCGAGAATTTTCTAAATAAAATCTTTGGCGGGGTTGGTTGCTTTTGGCTGTTGTCTCACTGCTTGTAACTCACTACATGTACGCGGGTATGGGCCGTTGAATGACAGGTAAATGTAGCCATCGGGTGTTTGCTATTTCCTAACGAAATTTCACCCCAACGAAGGTACCAGGAACTATAGCGTGGAGGATGGACCCTGTTCTCCGGTGAACGAGGGGGGAGGGGGGCGAGTGGTTGTCATGTCCAGAACAGTCCCGGAAAACTGCCTGGTACAGACCGCGTTTTTACCTAGTAATACTAGGCACATTTAGGGGCTTCCCTTAACTGGCCGGCCGAGTAGACGAGAACTACAATAAAAATCTCCCCAAGTTCAAGCTGGAACAGCATAAGCCGAAGACTGCATGACAAGTGGGTTGACTAGTTACGATTATGCGATGGCCGCAAATGGAAGTGGCGAGTCTAATAAGCTAAAGAATTTGTGTAAATACTGTAAAAATAATGTATTAACTGGTCTATCATGTGTGAAGTGTAATGTGCCGTTTCACAATAGTTGTGCAAAAAGAGTAAAAGTCTGCTGTGACATGCCATTAAACGAAATCACGTTAGCAGAATTAAGTGATGTATCCTTGACTGGAGAAGCATATATTATGGAGAACAAATTATTGAAACAAATAATATCTGACAAAGATACAATTATCGATGAGAAGGAAAGTATAATCACATTATTGCACGACAAAATCATGTTATTAGAGGAAAAATTATCCAGAAATAATATCAGCAAGGATGGGTTTTTACATAGTTCACTAATAAATAATCCTCCTACCGAAGTAAAAAATTGCGATGTTGGAAGAGCCAAAGATAGCCTAGTTAACAAGAAAATGAACAAAAAAGCTAATCTCTCGAATGAGATTGTGCCCGAGAAACAGCATTGTGATAGTATTTTGGAATTACAGGGTGGCTCAAGCATCAAACCTGGTGAAATTTCGCATGAAATCATGAAAATTCAAACTCAAAGGAAATGTGATGAATTGATCAATTTGGCAAATTCTAGACCATTAACAGAGAAACGTGATGTAGAACTACCTCTAGTCTCTAATGGGACGTTTCGGCTGATCACAGGAAAGATCAGCAATGGCAGCTCATTCAAAGAAAAAACAAACATATAAAGCGTGTAGTGGGCCAAGCTGATGTTGAGAATCCTAAGCAAAAGTTCAGAGGTGAAAGACCAAAAGTCTGGTTATTTCTGAATAGGGTCTCTAATGACGTAAATGAGGTAGACATGCAAGAGTATCTGGAAGATAAGACTGGCAACACGGACGAATTTGTTGTCAAGAAATTTAAATCATCTGAAGGAAGCAGGTTTTCAAATTTTATGGTAGCTGCTGATATGAAGTTCAAGAATAACTTTTATAATCCTAGTTTTTGGCCTATGGGAGTAGGCTTCAAAAGATTCAATTTTAATCTTTATTACCATAAATATGGAATACGTAATGTACTAGAAGACAATTTAGAGGAAAATCGGCCTACTTCTTTTTTAGATCCATAGAAACATTAGGAAGTATTGGTGAAAATCATAACTCCAAAAATATTTCTATTAATCTACGTGACTCATCTGAAGAAAGAAGACCATGGCCAATTATCTCAGAACTGTGCGTTATGCACTTCAATGTGCAAGGTTGTTCCAATTAACTACTAGACTTAGAGTTAATTCTAGATCAAAACTCTCCAGATATTTTGTGTATAAGTGAGAGCTGGCTCAAACAACATGAGTGTATCAATTTTAAACTTTCAGACTATAATCTTATCAATTTCTTCTGTGTGAATAAAATTTATATTGATACTAGCATTGAGAAAGATGTAGAAATGTGTGCGGTTGCATTGAACACAAAAAGTAACAATTTCATATTTTTGTCAGTTTATAGATCACCTCTGGGTAACACGGTCACTTTTCTTGATTCGTTCGATCGAACAATCGAAGACCTATACAGTAAATATAAGAAATTTGACTTAATCGTCTGCGGAGATTTCAACATTGATATGCTGAAAAATACCAATGCGAGGGCTGATTTCATGAATATACTGCAGCAACATAACATAAAAGTAATAATTAGTGAACCAACTCGCATATGGAGTGAGACGGCCACCTGTATTGACAATATTTTATCCACAGTTGTCCCTATTAGCTATTCTGTAAATCATTCCAGTATTTCCGATCACACTTTTCAACTTGCAACATTTCATTGTGAACAGGCTAATGAAAATCGTGATACACTCAAGAGATGTTTTAGTGAAAACAATATTGAAAAATTCAGTAGTTTGCTTTCCGAAACTGATTGGACTTTACTGTATGAAAAAGTCTGTGTGAATTCCAAGTTTGAATATTTTCATAATGTGTTTTCTCACTATTTTAATATTTCTTCCCAAAAAAGAGTACTTTAATTAAAAAATCTAAGAGCCCTCAATGGATTTCTAATGAGTTGAGAGATATGAGCAGGAGGTTAACTGAGTTATCAGAGCTGAATAAAATTTATGGTAATGGTTTGTATCACGAAGAGTATCAACTGCTCAAATCAACTTATCAGGCTAAATTAAAACAAGCAAAAAAAACTTGTAATGACGTTAGAATTTCTTCAGCTGACAATAAGGTAAAAGAATCTTGGAAAATAATCAAGGAAGCACAAAATCACCCAATATGTTGTGGTGTATCACTTCTTCAAAATGCTGAACAAGCAGATATTACCGATAAGCAGACCATTAGCAACCTTTTTGGAGAGTACTTTTCAACTGTGAGTAACAACATATCCAAACCTGACACCCAGAATATAAATTACATTTCACCATCCCTACAGAGTATTTATCTGTATCCAACAACTAAATTCGAGATCGAAGAAGTTATTAGAAAAGTTTGCAAGAAAAAATCTTCAGGGATGGACGAAATTCCGGGCCATGTCATAAAAAAGGTAGCCAATTTGATTTCTGAGCCACTGAGCCATATCGTGAACACTTCGTTCATTGAAGGGAGTTTTCCAAACATCTTGAAATTTTCAAAAATTTTACCTATTTACAAAAACAAAGGTTCTCGCGAGGATTGCTCCTCCTATAGACCAATATCCTCACTCAATCAGTTTTCTAAGATCTTGGAATATTGCTTTTATCAAAGGTTATACACTTTTTTGAGACATTCAGATCATTTTCACACAGCCAGAATGGTTATAGCAAAAATAGATCTACTATTACAGCTATTGATCAGCTTATCAGGCATGTACTTGAAATGTTAGACAAAAAACAGCAAATTTTAGGCTTATTCTTTGACATGAGCAAGGCATTCGATCTTGTTGACCATGCTGTGCTGTTGCATAAACTGCAGATCTACGGAATACGTGGTTCTGCACTGAATTGGCTTACGTCTTACCTAGCAGGACGGAGTCAGATGGTCAGTGTAAATGGGACTAGTTCGAGTGTAAAAAGTGTATCAATTGGAGTTCCACAAGGCTCCATTTTGGGACCACTTTTATTTTTAGTTTTCATTAATGATCTTCCAAAATTCTGCACGGTAGCCTCTATCACTGTGGTCTTTGCTGATGACACTAATATTTTGGTATCTGCTGGGAATAGTTCTGAAGTAATTAATAGAGCTCAAATAGTCACAGCTCAAATTTCTGAGTGGTGCTCCCTAAACGGTCTGCTGCTAAACACTGCCAAATCTCAAATGCTTAATTTTGTTGCAAAAAACACTCCAGTAGATATAAGTTATCTGATTTAAATAAATGAGGAGACGATACATCAAATGAATTCCACAAAATTTTTAGGGGTCACCATTGATAATAAGCTAACCTGGAAGGATCATATCATAAGTGTTAAATTAAAGCTAAGTAAACATATATATTTACTTCGACAGTTAAAGCATACAGTATCATTCGATGTTCTCAAACTTCTATACCACAGTTTGTTCCAGGCTGTTATAGCCTACGGACTAGAACAATGGGGATTAGCTGCAAAAGCCCATGAAGTATTTGTTGTACAAAAGAAGGCAATCAGAATTATGGCAGGTGCATCCTCAAGGTATCATTGTAGGCCATTATTCATACAGTTTAATATACTGACAATGCCTAGTTTGTATATATATCATACTTTAATATATATCAAGAATAATATTTCAAGCATACCCAAAAATGATCATTTTACCAGAGATTCTTCACAACTCCATCAGCTTTACGGCAGATTGGTAGTATCTCAGAATCATCCCATGTGCTATGGGGTCAAGCTGTATAACCATCTTAGTGATAACATGAAATTGACCTCAAATATCTTTGTGTTTAAAAGGCAACTTAAGGCATTTCTACTTCAGCATGCATATTACTCCGTTGATGAGTATCTCCAAACACCCTAATGTGTTTTTGAGGAATTTCTTTTAATACTTACTTGTCGATTGTTTGTTTAGTGTAATCGCGAATCATATTCAATTTTAATTTGCAACTTACTCTTAAGTGTGTGAATACAATGTGTTTTATTATATATATATATATATATATATATATATATATATATGTGTGTATATCCCGATGTTTGACCTGTTGATTTAGTCAGCAATGATGTTATGAATTTTCTTCTTTTGTTCTGATATTTATTGTGAAAAAACACTTATTCAATAAAAGTTTGATTGATTGATTGATCGAACTCCGGGGTATCTGGCGCCCCCCGGTTTCATTTGCCTTCCTGCGGCATGCATGGTTCTGCCGCAGGTGACTGTCTTTCCCCAGCTTCTTGTAGGACCTATTATGGTTAAAAACACGGCAAACAGGGCGAGGAAAACTCCCCAAAAATCATGGGAGGATGCGGAACTAAGAGTCGTTGGAGAGGCAGCAGTGCCTCACAACGATACCTTGATGAAAATTCTACCCAGATGAGCCAACAGCTCAAGGCTCTTCAAATAAACCTCCAACATTCAAAAGCAGCCACAACTGTGCTCAGAAGTAAGTTTATTGAAGAAAACTTTAGTATAGGGTTGCCCTGGATTAACAGAGGACGAATACAATGAGTCGCAATAAAATCATGTATGTTAATTTTTTGCAACACTCATGAAAAACCACGAGTAGCCAACTCATCTTTATAAATGCGATCAGAAAAAAGGTTCTTGCTGATTTATAACAAACTACATCCACAACTGGCATGTATCTAATGACTCCTTGATGTCGGATCATCAACACATAAGATTCGACTTGCAGTTATCGGAAACACGCTTCGAGCGATTTAGAATACCCAAACTGACCAACTGGGATGCTTATGAAGAGCATCTCGAGAATCAGTTGGAGGACCAACATATATCCATCGATGCAGCTGAGGAAGTAGATACAGCCTCCAAGCAGCTTCAAAATGTTATAATGAAAGCATATGAAATCAGCTGCCCAGAAAAACAAAAGTCAGTCAATAGAGACGTGCCTTGGTGGAATAAAGAGCTAGCCAAACTTAGGAAAAAAGTTAGGAAACTCTTCAATAGAGCTAAAAGTCTGGGACACTGGGAAGACTACAAAGCAGCTCTTTCCGAGTACAACAAGGAACTTATAAAATCTAAAAGGAGAACAGTTCTTTCTAAAGAACATACCAACGGCATCGGCCTGATCAAAAAGCCGAACGGGAGATATGCAGAAAACCAGAAGGAAAGCATAAGTGTTCTCATCCAGACACACTTTCCTGGGTCCAAGGTTGTTGAAGGATTACTGCAAAGTGCTCAGCTGGAAGGGGTTGTCACCAACCCCAACAGAACCAGCAGGAGCCTAGCGGGGAAAATCTTCAGCACCCAAAAGATCAAATGGGCCATTAAGAGCTTCAATGCTTTTAAATAGTCCGGAAAGGATGTAATATTCCCCGCCCTATTACAAAATGGCCTTGAAATAATAGAGCCCTTCTGGAAAAGGCTGTTTAAGGCCAGTTTCATTTTCGGTGACATACCGAAAGCCTGAAGGGAGGCTGCAGAGGAACCAAAGTCTTATCACCCCATCAGTCTCACCTCCTTTCTCCTAAAAACAATGGAGAAAATGATAGACTGTTATATAAGAAGTGAAGACTAGGAGGCGTCCAGCAGAGGAACCAAAGTCTTATCACCCCATCAGTCTCACCTCCTTTCCCATAAAAACAATGCAGAAAATTATAGACTGTTATATAAGAAGTTAAATCCTTTTGGACAGACCGCTTCACAAAAAATAGTTCGCCTATCAAGCAGGCAAATCAACGATTAATGCTCTACAATGCTCAGTTGAAAGCATTGAAAAGACATACTTGGTCAAATAAATGGCTCTATGTGCATTCAGATAGAGTAGAGTAGAGTAATTTATTTGACCACTTTATATACAAAATACATTTATGGCAAGTCATATATACTATAGGTACTATGTCAAACACTTAAAATGAGCAACAACGTCTCTAGATAAAAGTAATCAATTTTATAAATGAAACTGGCATAACAAAATTTCTTGAAATGATCACAGTGTCACATGATTGGGAATAAAATAAAATATGAATATAAAAAAGTCAACAAACATGAGAACAGGCTTTATCACAGAATCATTTTTCAAGAACTATGAATTGACCAGATATAGAGGGTGCTTTCAATAACTCCTCATATGACTCCATCATCAGATCGCTAGAGAAAAGGAATATAAACACCTCCCTGATCAGATGGATACATTGGTCAAGGGGTAGGTGGTGCAAATGTGCCGCGATCCCCGCGCACTGTGGCAGATGGGAGACTAGATGCTGAATGACCAGGGGATTGTAGCACCAGAGGCTGCACCATCCCAGGGTAAAGGGAGCGTTAACTCTCACTCGGCCAAGACCGTCCAGTGCGCGATGAAGAATCGCATCCTACACGAGGTGACCCTGTTAAAGCAAAACATGGCGGATCTAGACTAGGAAGTCGATAAACATCTCCTAAGCTAAGGTGTAATCCGAACCGTGCTGAGGGCTGAATGGCTGACAAAAGGCCAAACCACGGCATGCGGGGTTCTGCCGAGGGGATCCGATTTTCCCTAGCTACTCGTGGGACCAATATGAATATCCAAGAAATCAAGAAAATCATTCTGGGTGAGAGCGCTGACGCTCTCGCTCAACAACTTAGAGAGGAATGGAGAGATATTTCTCCGGCCTAACAGGATCAGTCAAGCAAAAGCGCATTGGCTGAATCAATTCCAATGGAGGTACAGGTTAGTCCTACTCAGGAGGAAAAAATCACCTCTGACATCGAGAGGGAGCTCCTTAGCTCACCAAAAGACTCAGAGGACCACAGGCACTATGCAGCGGAGGGAGAAACCGATCGAGAGAAGGAAGGCGACGCCGCTGTGGAGAGAAAAAGACTGTCAAAGATGGGAAGAAAAATGCTCAAGCGACTCCTGGGAGAAGGAATAGAGTAGAAGACCGCTTTGGCAACGGTACTACGTACGGGACTTGAACATCCCCGTATCTACGCCGGAGGAGGGAGGGACATCCACTTCCAAGGCATCCAAACGATTACAGTCAGACGACAGCTCCCCCGGAGCAGAAGCAAAAAAACAACGGAGTGAGGGAAAAGGACCGATGTCATTCAGCGCCGTGGTAGAAGGTATCAGGGTAGGAATAATCCACTCTGAATACTCAAACCAGCTGATTGACAATGAGCATCTGGGACTACTCCAAAGGGCCATCATGGAAGCGGTCGAGAGAATCCCAGAAGAAGTCGACAGACAAATCAGGTTCCTGGGTTGCACACACCGGCCCGGGTGGACAGTGGGAGAGCTCCTATTCAGGGCGGAAAGACCGCTCTGAAGAGGATCTCTTCTCTCTACTTTCGAAAAGGAGGGTCCACAGCCGACAAGAACCCAGGGTGACAGGCCAACTCCAAGTTCGAAGACGGTTGCGGGAGGCGGTCGATTCGCTTCAGGCGCGAGGGGGGAAAGATCCAACTTGGGCCGAGGTAACGGAGGCTCTGGTTTGCGATTCGAGAGCGGAAAGACCGGCCCCAGATCAGGAGGCCGAGAGTACGAACTACGGAAAAGGGGCGGAATGTCTGCTCGTGGCCGGAGAGACGAGGCCCCCGGCTCTTGGAGAAAGGGCGGAGACAGCGGCTCTCGGCCTAGGAGCAGAGATTCCGAATCACACCGCGAAAGAGGGAAATCCATATCTCGGGCTAGGGGCTAGGAATGGGGAGGGGGCACCGGCTCCGGTCGGGGAGCAGGCCGGCTAGTTCTCGGTCGGTTAGTACAAGGTACATTAGTAATAAAATAGCCAACTGGCACGTCTCCACAGAACCATCGTGCTCGGACCATCGACACATCGATACAATATCGGGACCCCAAATGTACGGACTGGGAAGGCTGCAGAGCAACACTCAGAGACAGTTTGGGAAACGATATTCATGAAATAAGAAATAGTACGGAGATAGAGCTGGCAGGGAATCATATTCAAAGCTCAGTCCTAACAGCCTATCAACAAAATTGCCCACTTAAAACCAAAAAAGACAATAGAGCAACTTTTGATGGAGCAAAAACTTAGAAAAGAGGAGACCAGAAGAAAGGAGGCTCTTTAATAGAGCCAAAGAATCGGGTTGCTGGGAAGCATACCGCTCTACCCTAACAGGATACAACAAAGCGATAGGGAAGGCCAAGAGGGAATCTTCGAGGAAATTCTGCCAGAGTATATATGATATACCCACCAGCGCAAGAATCCACAAGATCCTCTCCAGAGAACCGGAGCAAGAAGTGGGTCTGATTAAACGATCTGACGGAACTGTGACGAAATTTCGAAGGGAGACCTTAGAGCTGCTAGTACAAAACCATTTCCCAGGCGCCATGATTCTTGATGAAACCCAGCCAATTCCACTTCAACCAGGAAGACCAAGACGACCTAGTCCAGAAGATTGGATGAAAGCAAATGAAATCATCAAACAAGCAGCGGTAGAATAGGCTATAACTACTTTGAACCGCACAAGGCACCAGGAGAGGATGGAATCTTTTCTGCACTACTACAGAAACGGGTCGAGATACTAACGCCCATACTAACTAAACTATTTAGAGCCAGCCTGGCATGGGGATACCTACCCTCAAGCTGGACGTCGATACGGGTTGTGTATATTCGTAAAGTCGGGAACAATAAAACCCTTCCCAAATCCCTTTGCCCGATCAGCTTAACATCATTTCTGCTGAAAGCCACATACAAGATCCTGGATAGGCACATACAAGAAGAGGTGCTGAAGGAAAACGCTCTTAGCACCCACCAGTACGCTTACCAGGCAGGAAAATCAACAGAAACTGCATTACACAACCTCGTCAGGAAACTGAGATGCGGAGAAATCGCAGTAGCTGCCTTTCTCGACATTGAAAGAGCATTCAACAATGCACAGAGCAGCAATCAACAAAGGGATATCGGAATCTGTTTGTAACTGGATCGAGGCGACGTTAAGATACATAATTATCTCGAGTTCCCTCCACCAGGAGAAAATTGTGGCCAGGGCGGTGAGAGGCTGTCCACAGGGAGGAGTTTCATCACCCCTACTGTGGGCACTTCTCGTAGACGATATGATCACGACTCTTATGGCGGAGGGAATCGAGGTTCAAGCCTACGCTGACGACATAGTTATAAAGTTAGAGGAAAGTTTGGAGAGGTTATATCGGACATACTCCAAGAGGCTCTAAGGACTATCACTAGGTGGTGTGAAAAAGAAGAATTATCAGTCAACCCCAGCAAGACAGTGATAGTACCATTCACCAGAAGGAGGAAGCTAGACTCGCTAAGAAAGCCGGTCCTCTATGGTGAAACAATTCCATTCAATTACCTAGGGGTAATTCTAGATAAGAAACTCACGTGGAATGCTAATCGAGAAAAAGTATCCAACAGAGCAAAGCAAACCCTATGGACTTGTAGAAGAATCTGTGGTAAAACATGGGGAATGCAACCCAAACAAATCTACTTTACCTCAGAGTGGTAAGACCTATGATCACTTACGGAGCGGTCATCTGGTGGAGCAAAGGTGTACAGAGGAGTGCACGAGAAAAGCTCAACAAACTCCAGAGTGAAGCGTGTCTGATCATAACAGGGGCAATGTCCACCACCCCGACAGCAGCAATGGAAGTCCTCCTCAACATCCCTCCTTTGCACATCTGCTCAGAGAAGGAGGCAAGAGTGAGTGTACACAGAAACCTGTCGAGGCCAACAAGTAATAGGGGAGAAAGTAGTCGCAAGATCGAGAACAAGATAAAATCCCATCCGATTCTAGCAATGCCACCAGACACAATGATCCCCCTATACAACTTTGATAGACCTTATGAGATTCTTCTCCCTGGCAGAGACGAATGGGAGACGAAAGAACGAGAACTCACCAGGGCCAATCTACAATGGTATATACGGCTCCAAAATGGAAGACGGAGTTGGGGCCGGAGTACAACCAGAATTTAACCTTCAGTAAGCCACAATATTCCAGGCAGAAGTCCATGCAATCGAACTCTGCCTGCAAGAAATTCTGAACAGAAACAATAAAAATCAATCAATCAAAATCATGTCGGACAGCCAAGCAGCACTGAAGGCTCTGGCATCAAGTCGGATAGAATCCAGACTAGTATGAAACAGCGTGAAAGCCCTTCAAAGCGTAGGCAGGGACAACAGAATAACTCTGCTTTGGGACCCTGGACATAAAGGCTTTGAGGGAAATGAAAAAGCCGATCTTCTGGCAAAAGAAGGCACTATGAAGGAGTTCATAGGACCAGAGCCCTTCTTCGGAATACCATAGAAGTGTTTTCAGACCGGACCGAGCGAAAAAAACGCGAGTACTGGTATGAAAGAGTGGGACAAGTCCACTCGGCATTTATTCCAAACCCTTCGAAAAGAACCCTGTTAGAACTGAATAGGAAAAACCTGAGGATTATAACAGGGTTACTGATAGGTCACTGTAGACTGCGAAAGCATCTTCAAAGAATCGGACTTGCAGAAAGCGCAGTGTCGCTTTTGTCAAGACGAAGAAGCACATCTTGTGCAGATGCAAGGGTCGGGAACGAACAAGATTCTACCGCATGGATTACGGACAACTAAGCAAACTAAGCGCTGGACTTGAAGGTGAACTCTAATTTAATTAGGATCGAGCCACAATAGATCTGAGAAGGTCGCAGTGGAAGGGGCGGTTATTGCCCAACTTGGAAGAAACCTAACCTAGATGGATACATGCAATGCTGAAAAGCAGAATCATTGTAGCTGCTCTCGGAGAGGAAACGGTCAGAATGACAGCGGAAAAAGGTTGCCCCAAGGCAGGATTCTGTGTCACTGACCATAGATAATCTGATAGTGAAGCTACATGAATCTGGAATTACGACTCAAGGATACGCCGATGACCTGGTCGTCACTATTAGGGGCAAACATGACCGGATAATATCCAATCGCATGCAGACAGCCCTAAACATAATCAGACGCTGGTGCGCAAAGGAAGGACTAAATGTTAATCCTAGCAAAACAGTGCTGGTCCCAAGAGGCGTAAGTATGAAATGAAAGCCTCAACCCTAAATGCAACCCAGCTAACTTTTCCAATGAAGTGAAATACCTGGGCGCCATAATCGACCAGAGACTAACATGGAACAGTCATATTAAAAATATTCTTTCCAAGGCTACAGCGGCAACCTGGACGGGCCGCAGAGTATTTGGCAAGACATGGGGTTTGAAGCCGAAAATGACATACTGGGTGTATTAAACGATTATGAAACCCATGCTCACCTATGCCTCTTTAGTATGGTGGCCAAAAACCCAACAGCACTCGGCACAAAGTGCAGCGGTTAGCCTGTCTGGGAATCACAGAGGCAATATTCACGTACCCCACTGCAGCACTAGAGGTAATACTGAATCTTCCGCCAATGAAGTGCCTTCATACTACATAAGGCATCAAACTTGAAATCTGGAAATCTGATTGGACATCTGAAGATTCTGGAAAATATTCCCCTAGAATCCAGGTACAAGCCATCAGATATTATGCCAGCTAGGCACGAATTTGAGGTGAATCATGAAGTGGCTTCAATTGGAAAGGAATGCATCAGTATGGTATACTAATGGTTCCAAAATGGACGAAGAGCTGGAGTGGGAGTAACGGGTCCTAGTTTTAGGCTCTCAAAATCCCTAGGCAAAGCCCCAACAATTTTTCAAGCAGAAACCCATGCTATAGAAATTTGCGACCAAGAATGCCATGAAAGAGGCTTCAGGGGGGCAAAGACAGCCAAGCAGCACTGAAAGCTCTTAAGTCACACACTTGCGAGTCTAGACTGACTTGGGACTGCAAACTCTATCTAAGACAACTGGCTACGAACAATCATGTTACACTGATGTGTATGCCAGGTCAATGAAGAAGCGGACTGCCTTGCCGAGGAAGGGGCAAACACTTAATTTTCTGGTCCAGAAACCTTCTGTGGTCTTTCCAAAGCCCACATCAACGAAGAGTTTCGGCGCTGGGAAGCTGACCAAATTAAAACCAGGGCAAAGACAAGCGAAAAGGCTTCTTAGCTATCGCCAAAGAAAGCTGACCAGCTTCTCGAGTTGGACAAGAATTACTTGAAACTGGTAACGGGTCTGCTCACTGGACATTGTCCTCTGAGATATCACCTCAAAAATATGGATAGATCAGACAGTGAACTGTGCCGTTACTGCCAGAACTTCGCTGAAACTGCCAAGCGCTGTTTTGCAAAATGCTTAAGTTCCTCGAAGGGGTTTCACTAACGCCCTCAGATACGCAAGGAGTCTCGGAATCCCGAGTCTTGAATAAAAGAAGGGTAATGTTCAGAAGACCTTACAGGTCAAGGTATGGAGAAGCTGCCGAGCCATATCAACCCCCCTATAATCAACAATCTCTGAATAAAATCTTTATACAAAATAGAATGCGGGAATAGGAACATTTTCAAAATACACATTGAGAATACAAATGGTTGAATGCAAAAAAACAAAAATATGAAGAAGGTTTTACATTTTTAATTCAATAAACAAATTCAAATCTTCCATGAATGAGTTTATTCCACTAATCTAAAGTTTGTATGGTCAAATGTTTTTACTTATAGTACAGGTGTGTATCTTTTTTTTATACTCTATTCAAATACCACCTTACCTTCTGAAAGTCCACGAGTAAAGTTTGGTCCAATTTCTGTTCTAATTAATATATCAGTAACATTCAGGTATAACCCATTTTCACTTTTTCCACATGATTTTTCTTCACATATGTCAGGTTTGACATCATGGTGAATGACATCCTTCATTTGGATTGTCTCCATATTGGATTCTGCGTTATTTGTTAACGAATCGTCATTACATTCTGAGAGATCTTCACTCTTTAATATAACTCCATTATTAAAATTATTGACTTTGGATTCTGACAAATCACCAGCAAGACGATTGAAATTCCCATTTTCCCAGTAATCTGTAATTCAAGTTCAGTCTGTAGAAACATTGTCTTTAATCAACCAACACAGAAGCAGGTTACATAAGAATATTTTCAAAGCTCCCAAATGGAAAACCTGAAAAACGTTGATTGGGAGCAGGCAAATTCTTCTCAGAGGATCTTATTTGGAAAAAAAATAATGCACAAATTTTCAGAAAAGCTTACCATTCAATTTTTTTTTCGTCATAGTCGAGAAGTGAATTTTTTGAAAATAATTGAGCATAAGAATATTTCACAAGTAAAAGTTTCTGTATAATAGTAAAACGTTTTCAGGTTCCCCAAAGTCAATAAGGTATGGTTGGATTACTTGTATGTAGACTCCGATTTGCCATGACCCGAACATAGCAAAATTTGTTCACTCCATTTTGCGGAGGATTATTTTATAAGAACTCCATTCAGAGTTAGGATGAAACCGAACTCACTTCCAACAAATCAAACACCCATGTCAAGGAATATTTTTACTGTGACAGATAATCAAGAAATCACGGATTCTACTACTGTGACCGTGTCTTCACCAGAAATTTTTTATATTTGAAATTGAAATTGTTTATTGAAAATAGGAATCCTAATATACATACATTTTACAAGTCTAATTAAACATAACTATGAATAATTACGAATTACGAACAAAGTGAATTGTCTAGTAACATTTATTCCTCTATAAACAGAACTGTTTATTGGGAAACAATAAGTAGAAACATAATAAATAAACAATAAACCATATAGGTATAAATATAATAATAATAATAATAAACAAACTGGAATTATATAAGATAATTCTAGTAATAAGGTAAATATCAAGTGGTACACTGTTCAAGTTGTTCTTATCTGTTATTTTGATTTCAAATACTCAACCAAAACATCCTTGAATTTTCTCACCGAACAAGACTGCTTAATTTCAAATGGAAGCTTATTAATTTCAAGCAAACCTCGATGGAAAAGGAATTCATAGATTGAGAATACCGTGTACGAGAAACATAAAGATTGGTACTGCCTCGCGTAGGATAATCGTGAATTTCACTGGTGAATGTGATAAACTGATTAAAGTAAGCAGGTGCTTCGCCACATACAATTTTGAAGATGAAAATCATAGAGGAATAGAAAATTCTATCCTTAACTGGGAGCAAATCCAAAACTTGATGCATAATTGTGATGGGAGTAAATCTGTTGCATTTCAAAATAATTCGCATTTCTCTATTTTGCAACTTCTGCAAAGATTCAATACTATCACCATCGAATAATGATAACAGGCTGGCACAGTAGACGTAGTGGGGTTGGATTATTGTGTTATAGACCCTTATACACGTTGGGAAGCTAAGATGGCTACTGACACGAGTAAAGAAAAATAATTTTTTAGCTATTTTACTGTGGATGCATTGAAAATGATCCCTGAAGTTTAATGTGTTATCGATCATAAAATCAAGGTATTTGATTTTTTTAACAATCTCAATGGGCTCATCATAAATTTTAATTATAACTGACTCAATGTCAATGCGATTGATTTTATTTTATGTGGAAATAATCATTGCTTTAGTTTTAGAACAATTAAGTTTGAGTTTATTTGTGTTCAGAAAAAAAGATATTTTATTCAAAATATGATTGACTTTCATAACAGCTTGAGATAATTGTTTATCACTTACAGCCAACAGAGTATCATCGGCAAACAAATTCAGAAACTCACAGTCTTCAATGTATTGTATGATAGAGTATAAAAAGAAGAGGTCCGAGTACACTCCCTTGAGGAACGCCTGTATCAACATATTTCGCACCTGAGAATGTACCGTTAACTTTGGTTCGTTGGGACCGATCTGACAAGTAACTCTTGAACCAATCAAGAACCTTCCCTGTTATACCGTAATACTCTAATTTGGAGAGCAAAATTGGAATATCAATTGTTTCGAATGCCCTTTTGAAGTCCAAGAAAATGGCAACTATGTATTTATCTTCATCGACAATTTTTTCCATTTTGAAACTGTGAGCTGCAGAGCTGTTTCACAAGAATGCTTATTTCTCAATCCTGATTGTAAATCCATGAAGAGTTTATTTTTCTCAATGTATTCACGTATTTGATCGTATACTACTAGTTCAATAACTTTTTCAATTGGAGGAAGGGTATTAATAGGTCTGAAATTAACAGCTTCATTTGTGTTATTGATTTTTGGTATAGGAATAACTATACTAGCTTTGAGCTCATGCGGAAAACAAGCTGTTGACAGTGAACTATTGACCAAGTTGAGGATTATATGACCAACAACTTCAAAAATACTTTTCAATACTCTATTATTCATGAAGTCAGAATTACATCTATTATCAAGGTTGTTGATCACAATCCTCAAATCTTCTAAAGTGACTAATTTGAATTCATATATGGAGCTGTTGGCGACTGGAAGACTGTGATTAGACCAATCAACCGATTGTGGTATAGTTGCTTTGATATCTAATATACTTTCAACAAAAAACGAATTGAACCGCTCAGCTATGTCTACATCCGTATTTGCTCTGGTAATTGACTGTTGGTCTTGAAGTAGTATTTCATTAGGTATATTAGTATGGGAAGATTTCAACAACGTTTTCAATGTTTTCCACATTTGTTTTGCATCATGAGAACAATTATCAATTTTCCTATCATAATATTCGCCTTTTTTTGTTTTTAACAAGTTCACCATTTCGTTTCTATATTTTTTGTATAAGGCCCAGCTAACCGATTTGTCATATTCTGTTATGCATCTTCTGAATTCTTTATAGGCAGTGTCCCTTTGTTTTCTTAAAGATATCACCTCAAAGGCATACCAAGGCAGTTGATTTTCGCGAGTAGTATAAGATTTTAACGGGGATATTAATTCTACTTGTGTTTTTACATTGTATATAATGTTAGAATATATCAAATCAACATTATTGGTGTTCAAATTCCATACAGCAGGAATCAATTGTTCATTCAAGAGATCAAGGTGTTTTGGTTGAAAGTATGATTTACTAATCGTATTAGGTGTAGGCACAGACTTAATTGATATTGTTAATATAGCATGATTTGTAACTTTTGGAACATCATGAACTTTATGAATGATATCGCTTTTGAGTTGTTGAACATATAAACAGGATGTTCATAAAATCAGATGTGGAATCATCTGCGACTGAAAGATAAACTTTAGTCACTATCTTCCATCAGATGTAGTTCAATGTCCAGCGTGGCTTTAGCCGGGGAAGTAGTTGTTTTCTGTTAGACATTCACAAAAAATAACTTCATTTTAATCGTGGATTTTTCAATTCACAAAAAAATCTTTCTATCAATATTTAATTGAGAATGTTTCCCTTTTCGATATCGCTTTTATTACTCAAAATATAATCAATCAGTGTACTACTTGTATTTGTAATTCTAGTGTGCTCATTAACTAATTGCTCAATGCCTGCAGTAGTAAGGAAATTTTTAAATTGATTCACAAATCTATTGTTGGTATCCAGGAAATTCAAATTGAAGTCACCTATAAGTATACATTTAGTGCTTTCAGCGAAAAAAAATTCAGACGAGTTTTCAAAGTGCTCCATAAAACTACGATAATTTGAACTAGGGGAACGATATAAACAACCTATGAAATAATATTGACCATGAACCTCAATTTTCAACACTAAACACCAAACACACCTTGTCGACTACTAGTTTCTTATGAATTTTAAAGTTATAATCGTTACGTACATAAATCACAAGTGATATTTTGGTTAAAACAAAGAGCATCGATTTGAGGTGAATCTTCCTATAGCGAATGAGTTTATTGATATCAATTGAATTGCATATAACATATATTTAAAATAAGCACTCTAAACACATTTCATGACTTCATGCGCCAACTACTAAGTGACATTCTAAAATACAGAATATGTCAGATATATCAACAACTGTAAAGGAACAGTTCTATCAAAGTACATTTTATTCAGGTGATCTCAATTATTACAGGAATACTTCAACTTAAAAATAATAAATTGAAATTATAAGTATTTTGTATTTTCAAATTTTGAATTCTTTTTTCTTTATGAAGTGAAAAGTCAAACTTATCCAGACATTTCACAATTAAAGGTAATGTAATTAATTGAACTGAATGCAAGATAAATATAAATAAATTAATTTCAGTTCCAGTTTGGAGCGGGTCCAAGCAAATAATTTCCAGATTAGGAATAGAACAAGAAAGATTCATACAAAATATCACAATTTGAAGAAAACTGTTAAACGATTGAACTGAAAAGTTCAATCACTCTCTTCTGTTGTTAATATATTGAAGAAAAAACAGCGTGTTTCGAATATGGCTTCTGAACATTTGTTGAAATCTTACTCAGTAGTTCCAAGACACGCATTCTTAAAACCAAAAAGAACTAATTCCTTAGCCCGCTCAAAGTACCCTCCAGAGTTGAAGGATTTGCAATGACTTTGTTGTTTTACTCGAAGAAGGGCTATGATTTTGTTGGTCAAACATTAGATTTGTGTCTTCCTCACCCACCCACAATCAGAAAAATCTATAGTGGGATTGAATGCAGACCAGGTTTTACTGGATCTTCATTTGATGCCCTTAAATTGAAAGCTAACCAATATCGCCACCTGAACAAGGAGCTGATATGTTCATTGATAAAAGATGAAATGGCAATCAAAAAGCAAATTATCTCAGATCCCCAAACTTCATATGGCTATATTGATATTGGAAATGAATACTTTGATGATCTCAGAGCAAGCTACTGAAGTTTTAGTTTTTTTGGTAGTTTGTTTAACTGAACATTGGAAATTACCAATAGCTTATTTTTTTATTAATTCTTTAAATGGCAATGAAAAAGCCAATTTTTGATAAATGAAGCTCTAATGCATTAATATGAAAATAACATATATCACTTGTGATGGGCCAACAGTCAATATGAAAATGTTGAGGGAATCACGATGTAGGATAAACTTTGATGGAAATGATAATACTTACTTTCCTCATCCTGGTAATGAGGGAGCAAGAGTCTATGCCACATTAGATGCATATCATATGCTCAAGCTAATGAGAAATACTTTATCTGAGCTTGGTCATTTTTATGATGATAAAAATAAACAGATTGAATGGAAATATATTGAAATGTTGTATGACTTAGAGGGTGATGAAACTTTATCTGCAGGAACAAAAATTAGGAAAAGTCATATGGAGTGGCAAAGACAAAAGATGAAAGTGAGTTCATTAGGAAGTGGCTGACAAAATTTTGACTATTGATTTCATACAAAATGTATCTTAACTTCAGAATAAAATATAAATAAATTTCTGGTGAGGTTGGCTGCCCAAACTTTGAGCAAGAGTGTGGCCGATGCACTGAAATTCCTAATGAAAGATATGAAACTACCACAGTTTCAAGATGCTTGTCCAACCATTCGATTTATTAGAACCATAGACAGGTCATTTTGAATTCCAGATCTCCAGTTTCTAAAGGATACAAAGCACCCCTAAAAACTTCTACACGTTATATGTGGGAACCATTTAAAAAAAATACTATTGAATACTTGAGAAAGTGCACATTGGATGGTAAAAAGCTAATAACCTCAACACCAAGGAAAACACCATTCTAGGTTTCATTATATCACTATCATCTACCATTGGTATCCTCGATGTCTATGTCAAAAGTGATAGATTACAATATCTTTTAACATATAAGTATAGTCAAGACCACATAGAGCTTTTCTTTTGTAGTGTCAGGTGAGTTGTTTATAATTGTATCATAATATTCATTGACCCTAAGAAACATGTAATGTTTATAATAGGCATCTTCATCTGTTACATGAAAAAAAAAAGATCTTGAAGTGATTGGTAAGAATTCAATGGAAGGAGTTTTTTCAAATTAATTTCTTTTTAGGTACAAAAAAGTATTGTGTTGGCGGTCATAAATCAAAACTCTAGTGTAAAAAAAACATTTTATTAGTAATGAGACCTTTGCCCAGATTGGTGATTATGAAACGTATCACTCGTAAGGAATTTCAGAGTTTTGTTTTCTATTATTGATGACAGTGTATGATTAGACTTATTTTCAATGTATACAAGCTGATACTTAGCATGGTCCTATAAATGATGCACAATGTATTTATTGCAGGAGTCATAATGGCTGGAATAATAATACAAATGCCCTTCAGTTGCAGCATACCTACAAACGCCTTTTATTCCATGCACAAGTTAAAGGAGTTGGTGGAAATTGTGAAGCTATTGATTCAACGACAATACTTTCATTGCCTACTAATAACTTTTCAAAATATGAAACTGACACGTTCAGAATTGATTTTTCCATGGCTCGAAATTATAACATAGACATTGTACCAGAATACGAAGACCATGATTATGAAATGGTATACTCACCATCTTTATCAGAATATAGTGAAAATGTTGTTACCTATATTTGTGACTATACATTCGTATGGTAAGAAAAAGACTGAAGTGTTCCGAATGTTTATCAGCTATTCAAGATGTTACTAAGTCCTATGAAACATTGACACTCGATTTGATCAGGAGAAAAGATCTACTGGTCTTCTATGGCCATCTGAAGGACTGATTGTAATCTGTATGAAGTGTGAGGTTTATGTTCGGAGATTACTCTCTGTGACAAATAATAAAGTACCAAGAGAAACTTGCTATATCAATACTCTTGCTAATTCAATAAGTCAGTTTTATTACAGTAAGAATATATTCCCATCACTGGAAAATAATTTTTTTGAATATGAGTTCAACACAAACCATGTTTACTTACTCATAAAGACCATCTGTTTATGTTACTTAAAAATAAGATTCTTTAATTTAAGCAAGAAACAAACAGTAGTTTTAGTAGGTAGTCAAATTAGGCAGACTTTTAACAAATTGTTATTGTTCAACAATCAATAATTGATTTAATTACAGAGTACACAGAGGAAGCAAAATTCTTTTTAGTAGTGATTTCTGAAGAAATGTTATTGGAATTTCACTATTACATGTTTTGCTAACTTCTCCCACTGTGATTATTGTATCATGGATAGATCCACCAAGCAACTGTATTTTGGATATTTTCACCCTGTCAACTTGTTCGTTCACTAGGGTGGCCACTTTATTTTTATAGTATATATTACGTTCCAGTTATTAGGAAATAATTGAGTTTCTCAAAGTTTTTACCCAATAATTAATTTTTTATTTTGATAAAATAGCTCATTGCAGTCGAAATATACGTCAATATTCACCCATGTTTGAAACACATGATACAAACCCAAATCAAGTAAATATAAAAAAATGCTGTGGTATCTGTTGTACATTTTCGTTTATTGATGAGTGTCCCATTTAAGTTGATCTTTTTCACTTTCATAATTTAACAATGTAATTGATGCTGAAATCAATAAATAGTTTTACAAAATCAACTATATGCCCTATCTATGAGCAATACGACATATGCCCTTTGGGATTGTGTTCTGAAAATTCAGATTGCAGAATGTGCTCATTTTTTTTTCGAAATCAAGTTCCTTTATTCTCATAGAAGACCAATTTTCCCATTTTTTTGGTCCCGCCTTATTAGTAGAAGAATTCCTAGTTGATCAAAATATCTATAGATGTAATAATTTTTTATTCCAAATTTCCTAATAACGATACCCATTTACCAGCTTCATTCTACTCCGCCACTGTTTAAGGTACACGGACAGTGTTGCAGATAATGCATGTTTTGTTCGTCCGCCATAATGGATACTCCTTCTAGTCTATAAGGTATATATTTTTGAGTATGGTTGGACGCCGCGATTTAAATGAGGAAGGTCAGGTGCATGAGTACACTAGGAGGAATCCGGAATCCCCTGAGACAACAAACATTGTTCCGAGGGGGTGGGAGTGTTTCGCCACATGCTTTGCTTACGTTTACAGGGTGAATCCAAGTAATAATCCATATTATATTTTTATTTTATAAATAAAATAAAAAATTCATTAGTGGTACCACTCTGCAAATAAGTGTATTTATTGAACATTTAACATATTTCATCCTTTTTGAGTATTTTTACTCTTTATATAAAAAAATGTCATTTCTTCTTATTTCAACTTGTTAGTGCATATTTTTAGAAAGTGTACTCATCTTCCAAAATATGTAGAGTACAAGCAATACTTTGTCCAGGTTTCATTTTAGTGATTTCGCAATTATCGGCAGTGACTAATATCCCGACATTCTCATTCTGTTTTTGAGTATGACCCATTCTGCGGGCATGCAGTGTTATCATGTGATTCTAAGTAATCAATACCGCTTTGTTTCTAGAGTTGTATCCAATTAAGAAAGAGTTGAACTAGCAGATAGAGGATGAATAAAATCATTAATATACAGAGGAGGCTGAAAATAATATCGTGTTCTATTAGGTTATTGTCAGCTCTAACTGTCCCTACAATATTGAGAACAATTGTTTTGTAATTTGAAGAGGGCAAAAGATAGCAGATGGAAATTAGTACATTCCATATAATAAAAATAGAGTAGCTATGTAGGCCGTAAGTATTTGAGTATATGTGTTTGATTTTCCTCCAGAGTATCTTCAGTTATTGTTGTGGAGATTTGTATTTTGCGAGTGGCATTCAAAGCATGGATTCAAATATTGTGTGCTATTTCCCTGTCTTGTATTTTTTTCCTGCGGAGAACACCCGTTAGTTACAGTAGAAATGCCATTCAGTTTGTCTATGAAATTCTTTAACTTTGTCCAATCCCGATTGTCTTCACGTATTAACCTATAGTTTGGGTAAAGATCAACTCTTATGCCATTTTCAAAAAACTTTTTGAATTCTTCTACATTCTCTGTCGAGTCATATTCCCCAAAAAGTGACTGTAAATCGAAGTAATATGACTTGATAGATTATTCTGGTTTTTGTTTTCTTGCATAAACTTTTTTCTCTATTGCTCTTCTTGGCTCCTCTTCGCTATATTCTACTAGAAAGTCGACCCTCAGATCTGCGCATTTTTTGTGTTGTCTTGATTTTCCTTGTATCTTCTGAACCAATGGACGCTGCTCCTTCCAGAAACGATTCCAGATAAGACATTTTCATGGCGTTGTCCCAAGCATTTGCTGCACTTGTACTCTCATATATATGATAAAAGAGAGTGCATTATCTGAGCAGGGGTTGAAGGTTGAGGGACATAAGAATTTGGTATAGTTAGTGTTCTAGGATTGTTGAGACTGTCTGCAAATGTTGTATCTACCATGGTGGCAAGTAGGGAAAAAGTATCTTGATCGATGTTTTTTATAAGGCTAAGAGGATCTTCTTCAGGGCTTTTGTCTTCAGGTGACGTTTCCTGACTTTCACTTGTGGGGGAATGTCCTATTCCAAGTTTTCGGGCGAAGGGATCTCCTGATATGAAAATTTCAGTACTACGATGTTTGGGAGTAAAATATTTGATTTAATCTAATTGCAGTTTCAGTTTAGCCGATCTTGTGTGAATTTTTTTCTCGTCCCTAGTACCCGCTTTCTTTTTGGGTCACTCATTAATTCAAAAGAGTTTTCAACAAAGTATAGAACCTTTGTAATTTCTTACTTTTATCTGGTATGACTGGATATTACATAATTCTTACCTGGTATATGCTAATATATTTGCTTTTCATATAGGTTACTACTATCAGAAATACCAATTCCACAAATAAACTATTCAATACATTTATTTTTATTATCAATGGATAATTATGGCTGTCAAAACTTATTTAATATATGATTATGAAGTACATATTAGTATTGGTAGTAGTTTATTAAATAAGTATTTGGGATAATTTTTCCCCAAGTAAAATAACCTTAAATTAGTAACATTAAATAGATTATTATATGTTTCGAATTATAGGGAATATTTAGTAGTAGTATTTGGTCATTGTTATACCAATCAGCTATTCTATAGGCCCTATACTTTTTCAAATGTTCAGGGTGAGAGACCCTAATTGAGAACAACTAAGGTTGTGTTCCAATGACGTCATTGATGATTTACAATGCATAAGGATATTGACAAATAATACAAAGGATATAATTCTGTCATTTTAGTACCAAAAATAGGATTGGAGCAACACGTTCACGTCAAAAGCGTGCTAATCTAAGGGAAGTTAGCCGAGCTGAGATATCAAATCGAGCATAACAGACTGAACTGTCATATTTTAATAAACTGTACTTTTGTTTAATTTTTTCGCTGTTTGTTTAGATTAGATGAAAAAACTGCAGTAGGAGTTTACTTTGATTAGAGAGTAATGATGTGACTGATTTCTTGTAGTTCTTCGTTTATTCCTTTGAAAGCAGTGATTTGGTTATTCAGTTCAATAATAGCTGAGTTTTGTACATTAATTTTTTCAATCAGGATTTGTTCTGTATGCACGCTTCTTCGAAATCAAGTGACATCCTTTGTTGTGCCCTTAGTTTTGTGCCAACTGTTTCCACCCGGTGTGAATTCGACTTCCACAACCGGTGAAAAAAAAATCGAGGCTGCAATAATGGTTTCGGATCCCACTAGAAAAGGTAAGGCTCCCGTGATCTTAACTGGTACAAGTTTTCATTAACTTCTGAGGGTTGGTCAAACAACTAAGAAAGCGGTTAAAAACAATTTTACAAAATTTACAATTATTGGTAAACATTATTTATTTCTAAATTAATATTTTATTAGGGCATTCAACTTTTTCAAACCCATATTTGTTTTCTGCAATAATTAACATAAGTCCATTCAGGAAGTATTAGATTTACAATTACAACACAATTAACTTTATTCAAATCAAATCAAATCAAAATACTTTATTGTCTAAGATAGTTTCTTGTTGACAAAGCTTTGTGAAAGGGACATAAACAATTAAACAATTATTAATAATAAAAATACTTACTCATAAATACAAATATATACAAACACAACTAATAACACTTCCAAAACATGGTAAAATGTTATTAGTTGATTGTCATACTACACGTTAAAATTTTAACAATACTCATAAATACAAATATATACATCACATATACAAACACAACTAATAACACTTCCAAAACATGGTAAAATGTTATTAGTTGATTGTCATACTACATGTTAAAATTTTAACAATACTCAACAATTAAAAATTACATTTATACGATATATAAACTACATTCAGTAGTCAGAGGAATTACAATATAATAAAATAAATAAATGGGTGTACAGTGCTAGTCATACATAATGATCTAACTAAGGTTGTCACTATAGAATTCCTGAAGGTTGTAATATGCCTTTTTGAGAAGGATATTCTTAATTGAATTTCTAAATGGTGCGAGATTTACTGTATTCTTGAGAATGCCAGGTAGGTGGTTATAAATCTTCCTACTCTCGAATATAAGGCAATTTTTTGTCAAAGATGATGTTGGTATGGGCATACTAATATTATTGTGTTGACGGGTAATATAACAGGGTCTATTATTTGGCTCTTTTGATTTTGTTTTATGTAATTATTAAATGAATCCCTGTGATTTCATATGAGTGAATGATAAAACTGCCGAATTGAATATTACCACCTCCTTGGAGAAAAAAGGGAATTTGGTGGAAAATTTGGAGAGAGGTTAGTTGCTTTTTGGTCGAAAAAGAAGAAAGTCCAACAGATAGTGTGACACTGCCCAGACATAATGTAAGTAGTTTCTTCTAGGGTATTATGTTCTTTTATTTTACTCAATATACATATTAATTTTACCCAACTATTTTATTGCAAAAGATCTCCATGAATTAAGTTTATGATACCAAATGAATATATTTAAGAGTGAAACCCCCATAGGGTCGAAATACCGTATATGCTCTAAAGTGACACAGGGGGAAGTTAAACGTGACATATGGTGGAGGCACCGTTTTTCGTTTCCCTTCCATTTCAGTTTTCTCATTTATTTTATTTTTCCAAAAATCTGTATAAATTGTTTTAGTAACCTTAATTCATATTGGCGAGCAGATACTTATGAATTATTTTTCAAAAATAACTTTTTTTTAAACTGATTAAAATAAAGTTGGGGAGAATTAACATATTTTTTTAAATTACTTGATTTTGATTTATCTCATATGGTGGGGGTATTTTTGTTTTTTTTTAAACATTAGTGGATGCAATTGATTGTTTTTTTCTCCTAGTTCAAATTGAAGCATTTTTCAAATAAATATAGGGAGCAAATTCATCAAAATATTCTAGGTATTAATGTTGCATGTTCATCACATACGTTAGGATCAGGTTTATTTTGGAAAACCTTGATAGAGAGGATTTGTTATATAATTTAAATTCCATGGAGGTCCATCACATATTGGAATGTCAGGAGTGTTGTGAGATTTGGGACACAACTCAAATTTTTTAAATTAGGGAATTATATATGGGAAACAAAGATCCATTGAAGAGTATCACTTATTTAAATGGGTCATAAGAGGCCTAATAAGTCTCAAAGAGAGAAACAAAAGAGCCAGAGAGTGCAATTGCAGCCTTATTGGTGAAGAACATCTACCCGAGAGACCTCTAACTTCCCGCAATATTGGCCCTGCAAGTCCACTTATAAGGGAAGATAGTAATGATTTTAACTTCGACATTTGTTATGACGGAGTAGAAAACTTTGATAGGGTTGGATTAGATTACATCGGATGGATAATCGTGCAAAATCCTACGAGATTACTTTGCACATGCTTGTGAAATATTAACCACCCCAATTCAAGTTAACCACCTGTGGACGGCTTTTGGTGTATTTGCCCCTCATTGTAATTTTTCTGTTTGGCCACTGAATGAGATGTCAATACGCCATAGATACCAATAGGAAAGGAAATCGACCGATGAGGGCGCCATCGTTTTCTACAAATGGCGGCAAAGAGAAATAATCGGTAATGTTTGAATGCTGTTTATATTTTCATTTGTGCGATTAATAACAATTTTTAGAGAAGTGGTGGATGATATATTGTGACTGACAAACTTTCGATAGAGACTATTCAGTGCGATTGAAGATGTGAGAATGTCCTCATTTGTTGAAATTTTTTATTTTTCTAATCTGTTCATTTTGGGTTTTAGATTTGTTCTGAAGTTTTGGTGGATTGACTTTGATATTTACTTTCGTTTAAGTTTTCTAAGTATTTATGAAAATGAAAATCTTTATTTAAATAGGAAGGAAATCCTAATATACAAATACGTTACATAATATAATAATAATATACAATTACGTTACATTTTTTACAAAATATATATATACAATTAGCTTACTGATAGATTCATTCTTTATCTTTAACTAATCTTATTTCTAATATATTCAAGTAGCATTGATTTGAAAGAATTAAGTGTTGAACATTCTTTTATGTGGTTTGGAAGCTTGTTATATATCAAAAGTCCTTGGTGGAATAAAGAATTCATGGTTTTAGCATAATTAGTTCTCATAACATATAAATCTCTATTGTTCCTAGTATCATGGTTGTGTATTTGATGACAAAATGTTATATATTCCTCAAAGTAAGCGGGGCATAAATTATGCAATATTTTAAAAATATCTATATCTGATCAATTACAATCTTATTTAGTGTTTTTATATATCTTTCATATTAATTTCGTTTGGCAAATTGAAACTTGGAAACGCTATTCTTTTTAGCCTAGGCTTTTGAGTTGCACAATCTGAAATCATTACCTTTATGTGATTTCTATATGAAGTAGAAAAGTAAACAAAAGATTCCTGTAGGTGACTGCCATTAATTATATTCCTATTATACAATTAAAAACCATTTTTAAACCAGTCTACAAAAAAATTCAGACTATTTTAGACATTGACAGAAGTTACTAGAGAAATGTCATGGAAAATTATATTTTACAAAATTACGTTATCCAAATTATATTTTGTCTTTCGTATAAAAAAATCCCAATATGTTCATCTATGCTTAGTATGCACACAGCAAATCCTGAAAATAACAATCATATGGCGGTAATATAAATACTTCTCTTAAAATATCCGATAGGGGTCTTATCTATCTATATTTGGCTACACCAGGGTAGTAGAAGGTTCAAAAAGCTGCATCGATAACATTTTCACTAATCTAGGAAAGGACTGCCATGAAACAGGTATAACTGACCCCTGCTTATCCGATCACTATGGACAATTTATAAATCTGAAAAGCCCCATGGAAAACAATCTACCCCACATGAGAAGATAAATTACTGAGAAAGGCCTACAGCAGGCTCTAAAATCCCTAAACCTAATTGATTGGGAGGGTTTTTATAACTTGAACACTATTGAGAATATGACAAGCTTCTTACTAAATTGCTATTCCTCACTAGTACTAAAGCATTTTCCACTGAAGAAAATAACTAGCAAGTCTAAACCACCTAGCGATTGGATCAATTATCTTATAATAAATTCAAAAAATAAAGTCCAAGCGGCAAAAACAAGGTTTGACGTTACTAACGATCCCTCTCACAAACAAGTATTTCTAACATTAGATAGGGAATATCAGAAAAGGTTGATAACAACCAAAAAAAGCGCTGATAACTATATTTTAAACTCCGACAACAAAATTCGTGATAGCTGGAAACTCATCAATATAGAAATGAATAGAAAACACTTCTCAATACCTGACAATTTTACAGCACAATAATTCAACTCATATTTCCAAACTGTGGGTGAAACTATAACAAAAGAATTATCACAATCCGGCACTAGCTTTAATCCTCCTCCCAGGAGGGAAAAGCCTAAATGGTCTTCTTCATGGAACCCATCACATGTACAGAGGTACAAAATTCCATTTTCATTGATGTTCGTTGATTGTTTGTTTGGCGCCGACTCAAAATCAGTTACTTACATTAGTTTAGGAGCTTAGTTACTGAGACTAAGAAGGTTTATTTTATTTTTTACTTTTCAGTTCCGTATTTCGTCGTATGTGTGTGCCAATGTTCATAAGTAAAAAATCAATTATTCCCTATTTTTCTACCCACAAGGGTATATAATTCTATTCGAAATCTAAATATAAGGTATACCCTATCTATTAAAAAAAGAATCATCCAAATCGAAGAACCCAGTACAAAGTTATGCCTGATAGAATCGGTTAACGGACCAGAATTCAGAGGGTGAGTGATCAATATCCTTCATGTTGCTACCCTTAGGGGTGGATTTCATCTTTTAAATTCAATTTTCGAAGTACACCCTATCCACTGAAAAAAGAATTATCGGAATCGGACGCCTTAGTAAAAAGTTATGCGTGAACATACATAAAAAAAAATGACGGAAAAAAAAAATATACGGGTCGACTAGAGAACCTCCTCCTTTTTGATTTCGTCGGTTAAAAAATGGTCTACTACACTCTAGCCAATTTGGATTCAGAAAGTCCTCATTGCGATACCTGCGTTGAAGAGAGTGGTCGATCATTGAGGGATTTGAAAGGGGGGAACACACTGCAGCTGCTCTGTGTGACTTAACGAAAGCTTTTGATTGTGTGTCTCACTCCTTACTTATTGCAAAGCTCGAAGAGTACGGTATCAGAGGAGTAACTCTCTCCATCTTCTTTTCCTATTTATCAAACAGACAAGAATGCGTTGTACTGGATACAAATAAAGTATCCGACTTCAAAGTAATGAAATTCGGAGTTCCACAGGGTTCCGTACTAGGCCCTCTACTATATATCATATATATAAATGACCTTTTTCCATATATGTCCCCATATGGCTGCATTGCTTTTGCGGATGACACAACTCTCACAAGCTCCTGCAATAATAAGGCAGACTTGACTATCAGTATAAAACTGGCACAAGATAAAGCTGAAACCTGGTTCAGAATAAACAACCTTAAATTAAACATGAGTAAAACACAACATATCCTATTCTCCTCTAATACATCTGAAGTATATGGAAATAGTGTAAAACTGCTGGGCATCACACTGGATGACAAACTTAATTGGTCAACTCACACGGAGCAGCTTTGTGTAAACCTATCAAAATACTTATTTCTATTACGGAAGCTGAAAACTATTATCGGTCCTCATGCCCTTTTACCATCATACTATGCTTTCTTCCATTCCCGAATCTCATATGGCACAATACTATGGGGAAACAGTATACATACCAAGACTGTCTTTATACTACAAAAAAAGCCATAAGAATAATAACTGGGGCAGGATACGCGGACTCATGTAGACCTCATTTTATATCTCTGAGAATGATGACATTATCCTCAATTTACATATATCAGAGAGAGATAAGTGCCATGTGAAGTGGAATGAATAGAAAAAATCGAATTTAAACGGTTTTCTTCACATAAAGGATTCAATATAAAATTGAACCAGAGAAAGGTAGATCTCAGGTGAAAAACAACTACTTTCCTGGCAAATACCACGCAAAACGTTGAATGATATTCACCTGAAAATCCATGCATACTTCCATATAATATCAATGGACATTGAATGCAAATGTTTCTTTCGATAAGCTCGATTATGTTTAATTTATGTGTGTTCACTAACAATCGCATACGGTTTCAGGCTCTTGGCCTCATCAGTGAGATAGTCAACCAGCCAAAGGTCAAAAAACTCTGGCTGAAGTGAGAACAACGTAAACAAACCATCATCGATCTTGTACACCTATAGGTAGCGGAAAGATAAACTTAACTGGCGGTACCTAGTGACAGAAAACACTCGAAATCTCCACCTCGATAGGTTTCTAAATGAAAGATTCCTTCTCAGTAGGAGTGGCAAGCCCGTCTAGCATATAGTGAGAGATAAGTGCCATGTGAAGTGGAATGAATAGAAAAAATCGAATTTAAACGGTTTTCTTCACATAAAGGATTCAATATAAAATTGATTGAAATTCTATTAATTCCACTTCACATGGCACTTATCTCTCACTATATGCTAGACGGGCTTGCCACTCCTACTGAGAAGGAATCTTTCATTTAGAAACCTATCGAGGTGGGAGATTTTCGGAGTGTTTCTTTCTGTCACTAGGTACCGCCAGTTAAAGTTTATCTTTCGCTACCATAGGTGTTACAAGATCGATGATGGTTTGTTTACGTAGTCTCACTTCAGCCAGAGTTCTTTGACCTTGGCTGTTGACTACTCGTACTGATGAGGGCCAGAAGCCTGAAACCGGTATGATTGTTAGGTGAACACGACATAAATTAAACATAATCGAGCTTATCAGAAAGAAACATTTGCATTCAATGTCCATTGATATTATATGGAAGTATGCATGATTTTCAGGTGAATATCATTCAACGTTCTGCGTGGTATTTGCCAGAAAGAGTTGTTTTCACCTGAGATCTACCTTCTCTGGTTCAATTTTATATTGAATCCTTTATGAAAAACCGTTTAAATTCGATTTTTCTATTCATTCCACTTCACATGGCACTTATCTCTCACTATATGCTAGACGGGCTTGCCACTCCTACTGAGAGGAATCTTTCATTTAGAAACCTATCGAGGTGGGAGATTTTCGGAGTGTTTCTTTCTGTCACTAGGTACCGCCAGTTAAAGTTTATCTTTTCCGCGATCCTATAGGTGTTACAAGATCGATGATGGTTTGTTTACGTTGTGTCTCACTTCAGCCAGAGTTCTTTGGACCTTTGGCTGGTTGACTACTCCGTACTGATGAGGGCCAAGAAGCCTGAAACCGGTATGCGGATTGTTAGGTGAACACGACATAAATTAAACATAATCGAGCTTATCAGAAAGAAACATTTGCATTCAATGTCCATTGATATTATATGGAAGTATGCATGGATTTTCAGGTGAATATCATTCAACGTTCTGCGTGGTATTTGCCAGGAAAGTAGTTGTTTTTCACCTGAGATCTACCTTTCTCTGGTTCAATTTTATATTGAATCCTTTATGTGAATGAAACCGTTTAAATTCGATTTTTTCTACTTACATATATCAGTCAATCCTTGAAATACTTAAGAACAAAAAGAATCTCGATATAAATGCTGACTTTCACGATTACAACACCAGGGGCAGGCAATTAATAAGACCTGCTAAATTCAGATTGCAAAAATCCAGTAAAAACTCTCTTGATGTAAATCTCTAGAATGTCCTACCTCCCTATGTAAAGGAATTAGACTGCAACAGTTTCAAAAAACACATGCGATCCTTTCTGAACTTGAATGTATTTTACACAGACGAGGAATACATATATGCCCTACTGTCCAGACCTAAATAAGCTGGCACATGTCTGCTCTTTTTAATTTGTACTACTTTATTATGTTTTGTTAGTTCTCAATGTAATTGTGTGTGGTCATGCTGGTTGTGTACTATTTGTATTTTACTTTTATCTAACTCGTTTATTATCTGTATCTAATTTGTGCTCTTTCCCTAGTTTTTACTTACTTTATATATATATATTTGTATACTTGTACATCTAAAAGACAAATAAACTTATCTATCTATCTATCAGGATGATCAATTCCCCAAAGGTGGTTGCTTGTGAAAAGTTGTGTGTTATATTTTCAACTATTTAATCTTAATATTCAATTGAAGAAACTGATAACAGGTAAATACAAGTTTATTTATTAGATGAAAGTAATACCAACTTAGTAATGACTAATTAATTAAATTTGATCAATCAGAAGTGTGATTCGTACCTATTTGTGCTTAAACAAACATTTCTCTTGTTTCATTTAATATCTAATGTATTATAATTGAAACAAAGTTTATAAAAATAGAATACATTTTAATGTAATAATTTATATACAAGCCTTTACTAGTTGAAACATCCAAAACTGCATAATATCTTTGTTGAAATAAAATAGGAACAAAAAGATATTTTACAATGATTATAAATTGGTTTAATAAAATATTTGCTCTTTTTTCAGAACATCATGGATTTGTTTCGTAAATAAAAACACCAAGGTTTTTTCTGCAATCCAACAGAAGACCATTAACAATAGCCAAGGCGATTAACAAATTATTTTTGGACGTTGTCAAATACATCTGCGGTGTTGTTTCTGATTTATTGGCGTATGCGTCCTTTAAATCCTCTAAATTCACTGGTTGAGTCACGTATACTTTACTTTTTAAATATTCACACAAGAAGTAATCGAGAGGAGTTAAATTTGGCCACCCAATCGCCCTCTTCTACCTATCCAACAATTTGGAAAACTTCATCCAAATAAGCGTGAACAAGTATAGCGTAGTGTGGCGGCGCTCCATCTAGTTGAAAAAATAGGTCACGCTGGTGTATATCAGGTTCTTGTAAATCCGGAAACAAAGTTATTAGAGCGGGGATGAGGCCATTTTGAAGAAAGTCCAAACATCTCGCACCACTGAGATTCTCTTGAAAGAAGTAAGAACCAAGAACTCTTCTGTCAACTATACCGCACCACACATTTGGATGTGAAATTCCTTGAACGAATGAGGATTTTCGGTTGCCCAATAATGACAATTTTGTCTGTTCACATGGCCTTTTAAAGTAAATGTTGCTTCGTATGTAAAAATTATTCTTTTTACAAAATTATCGTTACCATTACATAATTGTTGATTTATTCACAAAATTCAATTCTTGATCAAAATCATCTTCCGACAGCTTGTGAAGTAGGCATATTTTGTAGGAATGGTACTTCTATTTTTTTCAGTACTTTATGCACAGTAGATTGCGCTACATCAACATTAGTAGCCGTGTCCGTAATTGTGGCCATTAGGATTATCTTGCATTGCTAAGAGAATGTTAAGCTAATCTTCTTCACTTATTGACTTTCGACCAGATTTTCTAATATTCCGAACATGCCCACATACAGCATATAGTCTTCCTTCACTTACTAAGTCCTGAGAAGCAACGTAACTCGTTCCTATCGATTGAAGGTTTTAGTGCAATATACACAATTGTTTATATGTGTTTTTATCTTTTTGACTGGTCAAACTCCCTACTTAGGTGCTAGGTTATTCAGGTTTATTTATTTAATAATCTGGAGAACCTCTCTTTACAAATTATAGACAAAACAATATGAGACAATATATAGAAGACAGTAAGATATATCAAAGAGTAGCTACTCCGCTAAAATATTTTTTAAAAGTAAATAAGTTAACGCCAGTTATACATACATCATTCGCATTAACTAGATTTCCCAGTCTCAAAATACGAGATATACTGCTATTATAGCCATGTTAGTATGGTGAAAAGAAATGCTGAAAAGTTCACAATTTCGTATTTGAATTTTTTGAAATCTAAAATTGATTTTTGCCTACAAATCTGGACATATTGGTAAACCCGAAATTAATTTGTCTAATAGAATTAAATCAGCTCTATTACGGCTCATTTCTAAAGTATTAATGGAAAGGTGCTCTAGGATCTGATAATAGTTGTATGTACCATGGCATAAGCTCATTTTATAAGGAATACTTCTCATAAACCTGCTTTGGAGATTCTGAACTCTATAATGTGGACTCCAGACGGGGGAGGTATATTGGAGACAAGAATATACAAGTGACAGGTATAGTGTTTTTGTTGAAAGAATTGACAATTTCTGTGTATTCCTGAGAACAAAACCTAGTTTTCGGAAACCATTGCTTACAATTAAATTTAAATGCTGAACAAATGTAAGTTTTTCATCAAATAATACTCCAAGGTCTTTAACAACTGATACTCTTTCAATGATCTTATTATCTAAGTGATAATCATTTTGAATTGTAGTTTTTTCTCTACTAAAAGTAATACTTTGGCATTTATCAGGATTTAACAACATTCCGATAAATTCCGACTATTTTGTAAGGAATTAAGATCTTGTAATTTTATGCAATATATTGTGTTAGAGATGTCAGTATATAATTTTAAATCGTCAGCAAAAAGGAAAAATTTACAATTTTTAAAAAATGGTTCTTATGCCATTGATAAAAATGTTAAACAACAGGGGACCCAAATGTGATCCCTGTGGAACACCTGATGTTACAAGGGCAGAATTGGAAACAAAATTCTTAATTTTAACTAGTTGATATCTATTTTTGAGATAGCTATGCAACCAGTTTGTCAACCATGATGGGAAGCCAGTAGCAGACAACTTGCTGATCAATAAGTTGTGGTTCACTTTATCAAAACCTTTACTGTAATCAGTGTAAACTGAGTCAATTTGACTATGTTTTTCTAGTGCATTGAATATACCGTTCTGGTATATTAATAAATTAGTTACAGTTGATCTGCCTCCTATAAGACCGTGTTGTTGTTCAATAATTAGATTTTTACAATAATAAGAAATATGATTCGCTAAGAGTTGTTCGAATAATTTTTGCACTTGGAAAGTTTACTTATTGGTCAATAGTTTATGATTTAATCTTTGGAACCATTTTTAAAGATTGGTGTAACATAACTATTTCGCCAAATGGTCAGAAATACTTGATTTGCAAGTGACAAATTGAATAGAATTTCCAATGGTTTACTCAAAGTATTTATGCTCCTTTTCAGTTCATATGAGGGAATTCCATCTGGTTCAGTACTCAAACTATCTTTCAACCTTGTTATCCCATTAAAAACTTTCAGAGTGCTAATTTTCAATGGGGGAATCGAAACTTTATTATTTCATGATCTTTTTTTAATGAATTTATATAGTTCTAAATATCTGGGATTCGTTAAGATGTTGTTATCAATCAATGCTATGTTTAGAAGCAATTTGTTCTCAACAAGAATCTGATTTTTACTTCTCATCTCATCTATCAACTTGTTAGCAGCTGAATTTGCACTTTTTCTTTACTTTATGTCATGCTCGACACAAATCGCCTGTGTTTCATCCAGAATTTGGAGCTTTTCGGCCCAATTTCGGGTGGCACACGATTTATGATAGACGTATCCACACTTTACACATACAATTACTTATTTGCTTTGTTTTACAGCACGTTAACTTCGTTTTCTCGCTCGAAATTTCCCGTGTGTCCATACATGACGCCATCTTGTTTGACTTCTCCTTGAGGTAGCTTCTCAGAACTTGTAGAATATCGCCGATCTGGAGATTCCTAGATGGTAACAGGCGAAGAAGATCTTTGTCTGTTCCTCGTATATCCAATGGCCAGGATGAAAATTCCGTTAAATGTGTTAAGTTGTGGAAATTTTTCTTCCCCTGAAAGCTCATCGCCGTAGGCAGGCAGTAATTAATCCCCTTCCTCTGTCACTTCTTGCTAACTTCAGAAACTCGAACTGTCAAAGAACAGCAGAAGATAAATCCTAGTATTTTCAAACGTAGTGTCCTTTGATAGGGCTCCTTTGGACAAGGTATAGGATCGGCAGGTTGACAAACACTCGGGGTATCAAACCTAGACTGACCAAATTTCGGCGTCACCCAAAAGTGGATATGAAAACATGTGTCTGATAACTAAAATTCTGATTGATGTAACGCCCATAAATTCGCCGGGACCTTACTTGACTCGAGTTCGTTACGGCAGCAGCAATATTGTTAATGTTCACATTTCAAAAATTAAAAAATTTATATATATAAATATATATGGAATAAAAAATTTGTTGACATACTGCAAACCACTCTTTTTTCAACCAAATTAATTGAAATTTGCCACAATTGATGCAACAATGTGTGTTTTTCTGTGAAACTCTGAACAACTTTAGCATTGAAATGATTTTTTTCCCAATATGAGTTCTCTCATAATGTAACAATGCGTATTCTGCTAGACAAATTTTGTATTAAATTGCCCATCACGATAGGCCATTGTGTGGAGGGCGTAGGCGTAGTGGCGTCAGATGGCTTATGACGCAATGGGATGATCTAGAATGGTCTAGGTGTGGGTTTTTCGTCCGCACATCAAAGGATAGTGGGCCAGTGATGGCGTTACGCGTCTACACGTGGCCCATAACTCAGTATCTGCTAAATAGATATATTGTCGCTGCAAGCGAGAACTTCTATCTTGACAATATTAGAACTGAATGGCGCCAAAGTGTAGATGCGGTATAACCATCGCTGGGGCATCTGATGGGCCATGTGATAAAGACCTTTAAATTGGTTTTTCATCTGTATGAATTTTCTCATGGCGCAACAATCTGCGTTTTACTGCAAAACCCTTTGGACACACTTTGCATTGGTACGGTTTTTCTCCCGTATGCATTCTCTCATGTTCTCCGAGATACCAGTTCCGGGAAAATGATTTTAAACAAATTTTGCATTAAATGTTTTCCCCGTATGGATTCTCTCATGTCAAAATGTTTTTGGAAAACTTAAGACAAACTTTGCACTGAAATGGTTTTTCTCCCGTATGAATTCTTTCGTGTCCCATAAGATGATCCTTTTGAGAAAACGATTTTAAACAAACTTTGCATTGAAACGGTTTTTCTCCCGTATGAATAATGGCGTGTTTCGAAAGATTCCCCTTTAAGGAAAACGATTTTAAACAAATTTTGCATTGAAACGGTTTATTCCCTGTATGAATTCTCTCATGACGCAACAATGAGCTTTTATCTGCAAAAATCTTGGAACAAATTTTGCATTGAAATGGTTTTTCTTCTGTATGATTTCTCTCGTGTCCCGTAAGATACCTTCTATTGGAAAAATATTTTGAACAATTTTGCACTGAAATGGTTTTTTTCCTATATGAATTCTCTCGTGTTCAATAAGACGCCCCTTCCGGGAAAATGATTTCAAACAAATTTTGCATTGAAAAGGTTTTTCTTCTGTATGGATTTTCTCGTGTCCCATATGCTCATCACATTCATAAGGATATAAATTTGGATATTTAGAATGAGGGCGTTTCTGAATCATCTGAGAGTTTTTTCCTATTGTAGATTCCTTTCTAGTAGCATTAGTCCTTTCCACAGCTGTTCCATCCTCTTCAATATTTTGTTATGGGCATATTTTGGAGGCTGAAGTAAATATGGGATAAATTACTAGATTTTCCTCAATGAAATCTTCATACAAGAAAGGGTCAGGAGGGTATTATCAATTTTATTTATCATTATCCCAAGAAATTTTTACAGTAGGGATATTTACAAGCAGGGATGGGGTCACTTTGGCACAGGAGAATTTTTACAGTGGGAGGTGGGTGGGGGTGGCGCCTAGGTGTGCACAGGGGTGGCGCCTCCGCACAAGTGGCCGGGACGGTCTGGCGGCGCCGCTTCAAAGCAAGACATCGACTTGACGCCGCACCCCGGCTGCAAAAACACCGCACTAGTGGCCCGGGACGGTCTGGGACAAGTGGCCCGGGACGGTCTGGGACAAGTGGCCCGGGACGGTCTGGGACAAGTGGCCCGGGACGTGATGGTCAGCGAGTTCCGGTGCGATATGGGGAGTTGCACGAATGGGGAATAGAATCCTGTCGCTTACATGACGTAAGCTTCGGGCTGTGTCACTTGTCATTGGAAAATGTCTGGCAGTGTCTCTTTCGTCTGTCATTTAAGGAAAAAGTTAAGCTCAAAACATGCTGAACGCTTAATTGAAAATAGTCTAACCATATTGAATTGAAAAAATAGCCGACGCTTATGGATGCCATTTTAGAGAAAAAACAGGTATACAGGGTGTCTCATTTGCGTAAATAATTGAAAATAGACTAACCTAACATATTGAATAATTATAATAGTTGGCTTGAACATGGATGCCATTATAGAGAAAAAAAAGGGGGCATATTTTTCAATACACTGACGTGTGTCAGCAACTTATAAATATCAAAATAACAATAGTTTACTAGATTGACATTACATTATTTATGTGGGTTTTGTGAATAAACAGATAAGAAAATACCTGATTATTTCATATGGGGTTATTAAAAATCAAAAATATATTTCAATAGAGGAGACAATATTGCAGATTTAAAAGTTAGGATAACGGAGGAAATTAACAACCTAACCCCTGAGGTCCTACAAAATGTTGTACGAGAATTTCAAGATCGACTTGCTCATTGTCAAGAAGGGAATGGTGGTCATTTTGAACATTAAATTTCATTGTAAAATAAATTGAAAAATACTTCCTAAACATTATGTGACATTATTTCCTTCATTCTACTTAAAGTATCAAAGTTTTACATTTTTAAAATAAATTTTCTCAGTTATGATTGCACCAAATTTTAAAAACTTGATATTGCTGAACAGAAAATGAAAATTCCTTTCGTACAAGGTGCCACACGACCCCAATTATAATTTAAAATTTTTGAGGGGTGCTCATAATTCAGAGGGGGTGCAAGAAGGGGATAATATTTTCATACTGTAAATTGTCGAATTGACAATAGAAATTGACCTGTTTCAGGTTTTTTTAAACAAATACATAATAACTCTAAAAATGAATTTATTCCATGCCTATGGACCGCACTGTATAATCGTGAGTTAAAAAACACCCCAATTTTTATAATACCTACATTTATTTTACGATTACTATGGTGACTCTCCCCCCAAACACCCATCTAGTGCCAACTCGAACTCTCTAATAAATCAGAAAACTCCTGATTTTTTTCAGAAAAGCTTCATCAATTTGGGGAGAAGCTCCATCACACTATATCTTCAAAAATAATATACCATTACTAATAGTAATTGAATAATTCCGTACTTAGTTCAAAGTTTCCTGACAGATGCAAAATATTCGATCACACTCGAATGATAAATATCATTTAAGGTTCATGATGAATATTTCATTGACAAGATTTGACAGTGTGGGTTTGATTGTAATAATCTAAAATGAAGTCTCATCTCCAATCCTATCAATTCATTTTTTCCAGTGAACTAATATGAAACTTTTCCCACTTCGTTGATATTGGGTGAATAAATCGAACAACAAGAAGTACTGCATCAGAAATCTAAAAAATATATAGGGTGTTCAAAATTCAAAACCGGAGCCATATCCAGCGAAATATACAGGGTGTCATCAATTAGGCTAGTCATAACTTCAAGAATATTAGGTTTATCAAAATGAGATGGAATAACTTGAAATGAAGTCTCATCTCCAATATCATTAATTCCGAATGATTTCACATACGGATAATGGGTGCGAGTTCCCAAGCGTTTAATGGATTCATCAAACTCCTTATTCCATATAAAGTCTCTTCACCAATTTATTATCAAAATATTGACTTTGTCTAGCCAACCTTATATTACTAAAGTTCATTATTATTATTAAATTTAATTAATTCTTCTTCTCCAGAAGTTTTTCTACTTCCGCGCCACCAACCCCAGCTTTGCATCTGTCAACACAACACTTGTCAAATATGTATAATAATAATAATAATAATAATCGTTTTTATTGATAGTAAGTGAGACATAATTCATACATGAAATGTGATTCTAGTACTATCAAAGGGCAGAGTTAGCGTTTACCCATGTGTTAGATGGGTAAGTACTTTCTTACACTCAACCTTTATTCTAATATGCTAATGGAGAATACAAATGAAAGAAAAAAAAAGCTGAATTACAATATCTAGCAATATATCTATATAATAATAATGTGTAAGGCACAAAAAAAACAATGTAAGTAATGATATGTTAGTATGTCAGAACACGTAGAATGGGGATAGATTAAACATGGATAATTATTTTATTTAAAAGTGTAGATATACAGCGGGATATGATTATAAATGTATATCATCCATCAACAGAAGTTTTTTCATTTTTTTTTCGAAGAGTCCAATGGAAGTATTTTTTAGAGCATCTGGTACCTTATTGTATAGCCGTGATATCATGTAGGAAAATGAAGACTGATAGAGAGAGGTTTCATGCAAAGGTGGTGTCAATTTGGACTTGAATCTGATATTAATATTGTGGACGTCTGTTCGGAACGATACTTTTTCAAATAAGTATGGTGGCTTCTTCTCGAGGATGATTTTATGATACAGCACAGATGAATGCAGAAAGATGCGTTTTTGAACACTTAGCCAACCCAGCTCGCTCAAAGGGGTTGATATATTATTTCGTTTCCTTAAACCACAGATAAGACGGACACATGAATTTTGTACCAATTGTAGTCTGTTTATATCCGATTTGAGTAAGGCTGGGCCGAAGACAACATCTGCGTGATTTAAGTGAGACAAGACTAGGGCTTCGCATAAGATTATTTTACTTTTTTTGTCTAGAAAGGATCTGTTAGAGTAGATAAGTTTCAGATTGCAAAATGATCTTCTGATGACAGTATTCACATGTTTCGTGTACCTCAGAGTATAGTCCATAAATAAGCCTAGATTTTTAACGGTATCTATGAATGGAGTGAGTTCGTCATTGACTCGGAGGTTGATATGTGGTAAACACCTAATTCAGACGTCTTTGTTTCTGCTAAACAGTATGGCATTTGATTTTGAAGGATTGATAGAAAGACATAGTTTGCTCGACATGTCGACTATAGCAGTCAGATCATCATTCATATGCTGAACCGAGAGGGCTAAGTTACTTTCGGTTGAGGGAAGATATAGTTGAACATCATCTGCATAAAAATGACTACTGGAATAATGTAAAGTTCTGTGTAAATCAATAGTGTACAAAATGAAGAGCAACGGGCCTAAAATTGATCCTTGTGGTACCCCATTTTTGATGTGTACGAAATCAGACTGTTGGTTATCGAGTTTGACTGTTTGAAAACGATAGTATAGATAATTTTTGAAAAACATAACAGAAGAATCACTGAAACCAATATAGTGTAGTATGGCTAGTAATAGGTCATGTTTAATTCTATCGAATGCTTTAGTATAGTCTAGAAATACAAGTAACACCAACTTTTTATCGTCTAAATATTTGAGAATATCGTCTGTCACCTTCAAAAGTAGTAGTAGTAGTAGTAATTTTATTTAGCCTTTCGCTATACATTCCAACAATACATTTATAATATGTCACTACAAAATTATAATATTACATTAATATGTTCACTTCTGATAAAATCCTTGACATGATTCTTAAACATATTCAGTGGACTCATCTTCAGTTCGTTTCGTAGTTTATTATATTCCACCACACCTTTGTAGAATACTGAACGCTGTGTCTGTGTTTTCTTTGCTTGCTTCACAACAAAATTATCTTTACCTCTAGTATCATAGTCATGAACAGTTTTGAATTTTACTAATATATTTTTTAAATATTGAGGACATGTGTTTATGTTGATCTTGTGGATGAATACCATAACATTGTACTTTATGAATGATTTGACATCCAACCAGTTCAGGGTGTGTAACATAGATTGAACCGAAGTTCTATAATCACACCGTAATATAACTCTAATGGCTCTATTTTGCATTTTCTGCAATCTCTCTATTTCACTCTGACTTGCCATGTATACAATTGTGGGGCAATAATTGAAATGAGGTAGAATAATTGTGTTATAAATCAACTTCCTAGAATACAATGTCAAATATTTACTCACCCTACGCAAAACACCAATTTTTTAGCTATTTTACCACAAGTATAATCTATGTGTTTATCGAACTTCAGTTTACAATCAACTATTACCCCCAGATATTTAATTTCATCCACAAGTTCAATTTCTTCATTATAAATTTCAAAATTCAAATTGTTTTCTTCGAATTGTTGGACATTGCCGTTTGCTATCAGCATTGCTTTCGTTTTTTGACATTCAATTTCAATTTATTTACCTCTAACCAATCCTTCAAATTCTCTAAATCCTCATTCATATTATTTACAAGAGTGTCCAGTTGTTTTCCTTCCATATAAATAATTGTATCATCAGCAAACAAAATGATATTTAGAATTTTGAAATATATGCTGAATGTCATTTATATATAATATAAATAATAATGGTCCCAGTATGCTACCTTGCGTACTCCCAAGTTAATACCTATTCATTTGACTCTGTATCTCCTATTTTAATTTTTGTCTTCTATTATTCAGATAGTCTTTTATCCATTTATATACATTGCCAGTAATACCATATGCCTCTAATTTGCCAAGTAATTTTATTCTGTCAATAGTTTCAAATGCTCTTTTCAGGTCTACAAATATAACTCCTATTATTTTACTCGCATCTTTCCCTTCATTCCATTCATTTAAAACATACTGTAGTGCTGTTTCACAACTATATTCCTCCCTGAATCCTGACTGATATTCACTTAGTATTTTGTTTTTAATTATGTATTGTTTAAGTTGAACATATACAGCTTTTTCAAGGATTTTTTCAATAGCGGTAAAGTATTTATTGGTGATATCTTCAGCATTACTGCTGTTTGCAATTTTTTAATAGGAATTATATTTGAGACTTTGAGTTTGTCAGGAAAAAATTCCCTGTTCTAATGAACTATTAATCAGATTTAGTAAAGGATCTGCTATGTTTGTAAAATGATTTTTGAACACAAATGCCCAATTTCATCCGGACTATTTTATTCGCTAATGTATTGACGATTGTTTCCAATTCGATTTTGGTTAATAGTTTGAATTCAGTAAATTTATTATTGTTGTTATTATTAGACAAATTGAAATTGGTTACATTATTTGGAATGCTACCTACAATATCTTGTGTACTTTTAATATAATATTCATTCAGTCTTTCTACCATAAGCAACTTGTCACTAACAACTTCATCCCGAATTTTATTTTTTGTTAAATGATCTTTACACAGTTCCTTAGAATCACACTTACACATGTCAACTTTCTAAGGTTTTCCACATTTCCTTAGAATCACCCTTACACATGTCAACTTTCTGGTTATAATAAGCATTTTTTATATTCTTAGTATACTCACAACTCTATTCCTTTTATCTTTATAATATTCCCAGTCAACCAGATCTCTAGTGAATTTAAATCTTCTAAAACTTATGTCTCTATCTTGAATTGCTTGACGAATATTATCATTGAACCATTCTTTTTGCACCCCTACTGTGATTTCCTTTTTAGGCATAAATTCATTTATTATAGTTTGCAGTTGGTTAGTTAGATTGTTACATCTAACATTCACGTCTTTTCTCTATAATTGTATTCCACTTTCAATAACCTATCATTAAATTCTGAAATGTTTGTTAGTCTGCTTCTAATGGTAACTTTTTTTAAAGGGCATTTATCTTGGATGTTTATTTGAATAACTCTATGATTGGAGAAAGTGCATTCATCTAGTACAGAAGTATATATATCAGGCAAATTTGTGAAAACTAAATCGATCATACTGCTTCCATTCCTCCAAAAGTGTGTATTTGTTTTGACAATTTGCCCTAAGCCATTATCTTTAGTACATTGTTTCAATCTCCTGCTGTGAATATTTTCTGCATTCCAGTCTATATTGAAATCCCCTAGCATTATAAAATTACAATTACATAGATTCAATGTTAAATATTCCTCAAGCAGTTCACCTAAGTAATCTAAAAAAACAATATGTGATTCATTTGGTGAATGATAAATTCCCATTAGTGTGTAACTATTATTAGCAATCTTGACTTGAACCATGAAACACCACATATTCTTTTCAATAATATAAGTCCCAAATTTGTTATAGGTTACATCCATTCTTACATAAAAAATTACCCCCCCTGTGTGTCTGCTTTGTGAGTCGAGCCTTAATAACATATAGTTCTCAATAAACAACTCATTATTTTCTATATCATCAGTTACATGAGTCTCAGTTAGGCATACAACAGCAGGTCGATTTTTACCAATATAATATTTTATTTCATCATAGTGACACACTAGGCTTTGACTATTCATTAAGAATATGTCTGAACTCAAATATTTTAATTGTTATTGCCTACTATCCCCAGTTACATCTTCTTCTCTTTTTTGATCCTTCCATTCATGATAGTCTGTTCTTTCTTGAACTTCAATTACGATTCTTCTATAGGCTGCACATTCTCTGTTGTATGCTGGATGATCATAATTTATATTGGGAATCTTTAATATCTCTGATGCATATTTACAATTTACACAAGTATGTTGATTTGCGGTACAGACATCTGATTTATGTTTTCCTGAACATTTTGGACATATATCACATGTATTTTTGCAATACTTAGCTTGATGTCCAAATCTCCAACATTTAAAGCACTGCATGATGTTCACGTAGTCACGATAATAACAAGTTTTCCAACCCAGGTTCAATACTTCTCTTTTCTTGACAATAGCATATGTCTCTGGATCTAACTGCATTATAACATTGATCATCCCTTTTCTGTTTTTAAATATATTTACTATCTTCAGCTCCCTTTTTTCTATCTCTGTTGTAATACAGTTTTGTATTACCATTTTTCTATAGTTCTTTTTTTTATTTTTATTTTTTTGGTTTAATTTTCCTTTTTTTTTTTTAAATTTTTTTTTCTTCCTGGTTACTACATTTTATGGCTACACCTCCTTGTCTTACATTTTTTACTTTGGATACTGTTGCCCCAAAAGTGCTGTGTTACAACTGTGATGAGTCCTGAATCCTGATTGGTGTGGAGGTAGGAGATTATAATCTTCTAAGTAGATTTTCATTTGTGCATGTATGATCTTCTCAAAGACTTTGGACAAAACACATAGAATACTAATAGGTCTAAGAAATTTGAGTTCAGTGGGATTACTGATTTTTGGTAAAGGGAGGACAACAGCATGTTTCCAAATAGATGGGTAGGTATTTTTTTCTATACAGTAGTTGAAAATGTGACAGATATGCTCTAAGACAGATGGACAAGCATGAAGTAGCATATTCACACTTATAGAGTCCGCACCAATAGCTCGCGATTTGATAAAAAGAAGGTGCTTATAGATGTCAGTTTCACTGATAGGCGTGAATCTAAATAGTCCTGCACCGGGCAGATTGTTGTTGGAGTAGTGGTTGATAGTATCAGCTTCTAGTTGTAAGTCGCTCTGTGAAGAGCTGGTAAAATAATCATTTATAACTTGAGCATTTTTCAAATTTGCTGGGATTGTTAGGTTTCTGTTTTTAGAGTGGATATTCATTTTGTCGAGTCCTCTCCATAGTGACTTACTGTCATTTCCACAATTTCTAGTTCTGAATTGGATATACGCCCTTTTTTCGCGAACTATTGCATGTTTAGTTAGGTTCCTGAGATCTCTATAGTAGTTCCAATCACGCTCTAGCTATATTTAATCAATGCTTTATCTCGAAATGACATCACAATTTGATTGTATCAGTGATCCAAGGTGCTGGTGGCCTGGTTACTTTGACAGTTCTAAAAGGTGCATGATAGTCAAATAAGGCTATGAGTGTATTATTGAAGCATTCTACCTTAGAGTCAATATTTTCAAGGTGGTAGATTGGGGAGAAATCAGTGTGAATCAAATCAGTTGTAAAAGAGTCATGATTAAATTTTTTGAAATCGCGAAATGTACGTAGATTGGTTTCAGAGGACACGTCGCCAGTACCGATCGAAGAGGATACAAGGCAGTGATCAGAAATGTCAGAGGCGTCACTGACCAGTACGTTGTTGACAAGGATAGATTCAGTGCATAAAATTAAATCGATGGCTTTGGCGCTGGTTTGGCAGAGTCTAGTTGGTTCAAGTATTAAATTCTTGAGATCATAACTTGATATGGTATTGCTCAAAAGTATAGTAGCATTACTTCCTACATCCAACATGTCTATATTGAAGTCCCCGGCACATAATAGGTGATCGTATTTGGGAGCAATCATACTCAAAGAGCTTTCAAAATCATTCATAAATTCGTTTATATTTTGCTTGGGTGGACGGTAAAGAAGACCAAGTGCGTATTTGACATTTTTTACGGAGAACGATACCCATAATTGTTCGGTGTTACTAGGATCTAATCGCACAGGAGTTACTTTTAAATTTGATTTTAAGTATATTGCCACACCGCCACCTCTCCCTATCAGACGATCTCTTCTGTACAATAAATACCCATTAAGTGCAATCAGGTCGTCTGGTATTTCTGCAGAGAGCCATGATTCAGTGACCAGTATTATATCAAACTTCAGATAGACACAATCTTTAAATTGCTGAAAATGTGCTACTAGCGATTGCGAGTTGATATGGCAAATCTTGATTATCATACTAGTAAGCAATTAATGTAAGTATAATAACATTGAGATCACAATTAAAAAAAATGAGAACAGCAAAAAGCAACAAAAAAGTAAATACATGAGTAAGAGGTACCTGCAAGTACAAGTTAAGTTGGACGTATGGATTGAGAACGGAGTCTTGTTCTTGGATTTTCAAAGAAGCTGCTGACAGGCGAGTTTTCCAACTTCCTCTTTCGCTCTTCTGTTTTTTCAGTATGCTTGTCTTCTTTGAGTAATTGTTCATAGGAGTAAGATGTACCATCGATCAATAATTTATTATTGACAATTTTGGCATTAGGGTCAGTGACTTTAGCCAGTTTAAGTTGTTCGTACATACATTTACGCTTCATATAATCTTCTTTGGCATAGTCTTGAGAAAACAGCACACCTAGTTGTTTCAGGTTGGCGTTCTTGTTTCGAGAAGAGGTGAGTATTTGGGTTTTCAAAGTGAAGTTAGTTACTTCTGCAATGATTGATCTTGGTTTGTCACCCTTATTTTTTCCTATCCTGGTAATGAAGCGAAAGTCATGATTATGACAGACCATACTCAATTCCTTATTGATGCATTTCACCAGATCAGATGAAGTGTTGTTTTCTTCACCAGCTAATCCATGGATTATAATATTAAATTTTTTTGATCTTCTTTCAGTATCAAGGAGGCGCTGTTTCAAAGTTTCATTCTCGCCCTCCAAGCATTTAATTCTGGTCCTGAGTGTCACGAAATCAGCACTGATGGTGGTTTTCAGCTCTGATATCTCTTTCTTAATTTCCTGGTTGCTTTTCACTATTAATTCGAAAAGGTCATCAATGGTTTTTGACATGTCCTCTGTGTGTTAGGCAAGTCGAAATAATTGAAGGCAACTGCAGTGCCAGTACGAATCTTGTGCAATACAATATGTTATTTTCGAAAAATCAGTTTTGTTGTGTCAGTATACACTCCCAGAGTTTATTATTATTCTGGCGCTATCAGTTCCCTTTTTGTATGAGTTCTTTAGTAGCCACTTTTTATGTGTTTCGTTTTGGTGTCTCTGGTTGTATGAGTATGACATCAAAGTTAGCACTATTCGAAACTCACCCTGATGATTACAATGACATGAACACACAACTTTTGATCACTATTCCCTAAGGTTCACTTTGATATAAATTTCGAATTTGTTAAGCAGTGATTTCCCGATAAATTTCGAAAGAACACAGAGCGGAGGTGTTAATCTGGAATTTGTTTGAACTTTTCAAACCTCTTATAATTTTCCTATTGCGCCTGATTCGCATCAAAACTTGAAATTCACTATCTAGTTTCTGTCGACATTTGTTTCAACCATACAAGCCATATTGCTTCCATAATTTTTCCATATTATAATTTTCCAAATTTTAAATGATGTCATTAACCATAATCATGAACTTGTTAATCTGGCAACATCGCACACAACGTGACACTTGACAGCACGCTGTCTTACCACGGCTGTCTAGTCGTTGGCCAAAACAATTTTCAAAACAAAAATAGACCTTGGTTAGGAAATTTTTATTGTTTTGAACATTTTAAATGTGATTCTGAGAACCAGGAACATACAACACATGTGAGAATGCTCACAAGTTTTTACTCAATCAAGATGATTTTTTATTCTCATGAGGTATTGAACAATTTTTTTTTATATTTGTACATCATATTTATATCATAAACATTTTAGATAAGCACTGAAGATGGCCGTAGGCCGAAAGCGCTTTGCTTAAATATACAAAAAATTTACACGAATTTTCGATTTATATTTCTGTCAATCCTGTGGTTTCAGATAAAAAGTCATCAATGATAATGATGTTATTTAAAAATTTACATGTTTTATAAATACGGAAAAAGTTCAAAATTGTTACAGTCCTTTCGCACAATGGTGGTGGTTTTGACCATCAATTCATTCTTAATTACATTTTAACCAAGACCGATATCACTCCTGATCTCATTATGAGAGATACCAAGCTAATGTCTATGACGAACAGCAACGTCAAATTCCTTGATTCACTGAATTATTTTCCCATGGCCCTCTCCAAGCTCCCAAAGGCTGTTGGTTTCACTGAATTGAAGAAAGGATATTTTCCCCATCTCTTCAATACTGTAGATAAGCAGAATTACATAGGGGCAATACTTCCTCTCGAATATTATGATCCTGATAATGCAAAAGATGAAAGGGTTAGAGAAGAGTTAATGAAATAGCATACTGCTAAGGTCGCTGAAAATTAGGTTTTGGATTTTCAGAGAGAAATTGTGGAATATTGTTTGTCTGACGTCAATATTCTCACTCAATCCTGTCTGAGATTCAGAGAGTTATTGATCAGTGAGACTCACGTATGCCCATTTATGGAAGCAAACACGATTGCATCGGCCTGTAACAAAGTGAATAGACGCAACTTCCTTAAGCCCAACACCATTGGTATAATCTCCAAAAGAGGGTACAGATGGCGTGATAACCAATCAAAAATCACTATTCAATGGTTGATTTGGGAAGAATGCCAAAGGAGTATTGATATTCAGCATACTGTAAAGGCTCAGGAGGTCCAAATTGCTGGAGTTAAAGTGGACGGATATTGCGAGGACACCAATCAAGTCTTTGAATTTGAAGGCTGTTATTACCACGGGTGTCATCATTGCTTTAAGCATCAAATAGATGCACCCCTCAACAAAGAACCTTCTGAAACATTGAATCTTAGATATGAAGCGACCATGCCTAAAAAAGATAGACTCAAGTCTCTAGGTTATGACGTAATCGAAATGTGGGAGTGTGATTTCAAGAACCGACTAGCTGACAACAAAGAGTTGCAAGAATATGTCGAAAATTACCCATTAGTATTACAAACAACACTCAATCCTAGAATGCATTTTACGGTGGTCGAACAAGGGAACACCTTTGAATATTAGGGTGATGAAAAAATCAAATATGTTGATGTTTGCTCCCTTTATCCCTGGGTCTGTAAATACGAAAAATTCCCTGTCGGTCACCCAAAGGTCTACGTAGGCTCAACATGTCTGACACTGTCTTCGGTGTCAGGGTTGATTAAGTGCAAAGTGCTTCCTCCTCGAAATTTATTTCATCCTGTTTTGTCACAGTAAATGAACAACAAACTTATGTTTGTTCTTTGTCGTGAGTGTGGACAGAATCTCAATTCTGATGTTTGCTTACATTCCGATGAAGAACGATCATTAATAGGCACATGTACTGTTGAGGAAGTACTTAAGGCTAGTGAAAAGGCATCCAAGATTTTGGAAAAATATGAAATATGGACATACAATACTGTTCAGTTTAGTAAAGATGTTACAGGTCTATTTACTGATATGATGAACAAGTTTATCAAAATCAAACAAGAATCATCCGATTGGCAATCGAATTGTCAAACTCAATCCGAAAAAGATCGATATATCGACAGATTCTTAGAACAGGAAGATATCACACTGGAATATTCTAAGATTATTGACAATCCGGGGCAGGTCATTACCAAAACTTATATTGAATTCATTTTGGGGAAAATTTGTCCAAGGTGAGAACCAACCCAATCAATCGGTAGAATTTTTCAGTATGATGTCAAATCCTGCAATATATGTCAATACGGTACTCGCTGTGAATAGACTCGGTGATATATGTTTCCAAACCAGGGGAGTTTGATATTCCTACCGGAGAGTTTGTCGGTGTCATGACCGATGAACTTGAGAAAGAAGGACCCGACTCATATATCACAGAGTTCATATCAGGAGGCCCCAAAAATTATAGCTATAGAATTATTCAGCGTCACAACTGATCAACTTTGGTGTCATCAAAGATATGGTTTTGAAGTCATCTGAACCCCTTTATATCGTGAACAAACAAATTCGGGAATGCAGAAGCACGAGGTAGTAACCTTGGAGTGTCATAAAAAATACGAGCCAAGGTCCCTAAAAAGGAAGTTTCTTCCCCAATCACAACTCTGTGCCTTTTGGGTATAAAAAATTCAAAATATAAGAATTTGTAATGTGCGATATGTTTTATAAATAAATTTTCCATCAGAATTTGTTACCACAATTACAGATTGAGATGGATGACGCCAATATAGTCAGTTACAGTTTAAGATGAACAAAATCAGTAAATATGTTGGATGAAATGTATTCAGATACTAATTGTTGAAGAAAAAGAAAGAATTATATGAAAAGTCCCAATTATATTCGACGAATTAATGAACCGTCTTTATTAAAATAAAGACCGTAGTTCGTGCTGTTCAATATAAATTTCAACGAATTAATGAATTGCCTCCATTAACTTGGAAGCCTGTATTCGTGATGTTGAATATAAATTTCAACGAATTAATGAATTGCCTCCATTAACTTGGAAGCCTCTTTTCGTGATTCAAATGATAGAAAGAGACAATTTGTTTCACTAAAATTAACAATAAGATCTGAAGTTCGTTTTCTCCTTCCTCTTTATAGTAATTGTTCCAAATGGTAGGCCTATTAGTTATCGATATATATTTAAAATAAATACATAACGATAACCAGTGGGGATTAAGAAGGTTTAAGCCTTCATAATGAGGCCGTGCACACACCTCCAGTCATATTTGTAAAACAGATAAGACTTATTCCCTCTTGGATTGGCCATGAAAAACGGTGTGTTTATAGGTACATCTGCTTGTGAGATTCGTTCCATTTACTTCGAGTGACTCGGGCACTTTTCAAACATTTTCATATACAGGGGTGGTATGATTATTTTTCACACACACACAACGGTTTCCTGAAACTTTTTATATTCAAGGTGACATTCTCTGGTTTTGAGAGTATGACTACAGGTATGGAAACAGTGTGTAAGAGAGCGACGTATTCGGTCCGGTCCGGGATTGAGAAAGTTCACTGAATTTCTTGGACGAACACTTTGAATTTTTCAAAATATTTTCTTGATAAATTACCCATTAATAATATTCTCGACACTGGTTAGGACAGTGCTGAGAACTAGTTGAGAACGACTGTGTACAAACTGAGCGGAGTGAAATTCAATTGAGCACGTCTGATGTTCACTGAATTTCTTGGACGAACACTTTGAATTTTTCAAAATATTTTCTTGATAAATTACCTATTAATAAGATTCTCGACACTGGTTAGGACAGTGCTGAGGACTATTTGAGAATGACTGTGTACAAACTGAGCGGAGTGAAATTCAATTGGGCACGTCTGATGTCTGACTATGAACTGGAGAGAGACTGTGGGATGTTGTGCATTCCGATCAAACAAGACCGATAATGATTAAAAAAAAAAAAAAAAAAATCGGTTTATTGTCTAACAGGAGAGATCCCAATTACAAGACAATTTATATATGTATATAAGTTTACATTTCCATTTCTTACAAATAAGTAAAGGTACTGAAAAAGAATGAGTAATGAGAATAATAAAAAAAAAAGATAGATTAGAACAAAATAAATCAACTAATTATTGTTACAGCTTTTGAAGTAAAAGTGCTTTAATTTTATTTTGAAATTACTAAGATTATCTGCAAAGACGTCAGTAGGAGAACAAATTTCATTGTACCTTTTGCATACAGTGTGTATTGGTGATTTGGTGAATAGATTTGTTCTATATGTTTGTAGGTAGAAGCATGACTCTTTTCTGCTACTCTGGCGTGGAACGTGGAAATCAAGTTTGTACAGAATATCAGGACAGTCTATCAAACCGTGTATAATTCTAAATATAAAAATACATGAATAATATATTCTCCTATTTTCTAAAGATAGGAAAGAGAACCTATCGAGAACCTATCGAGAAGTATTTTGTTGCAGCAACCTTGCTGGGGGTAAACACCGTCTAATTTGAATATCATATATTTCATAAATTTTCTTTGGCACAATTCGACAGCTTGTATTTGCACGTTATATATTGGGGCCCATATTAGAGATCCATACTCCAGTCTTGATCTTACAAATGAGTTGAAGAGTTTAGTAAAGCAATCAATATTTTGAAAATCATTGCAGGTCCGAAATATTAATCCTAGCATTCTTTTGGCTTGTAAAGTGATTTTATTTATGTGTAATGAGAATGAGAAGTTCAGCTTAGGGTCGAACCAGATACCCAAATCTTTGATTTCTGAACATTGAGTCAGGATATGATTGTTTATTTGGTAAGGATAAAGAATAATATTTGCTTTTAGACTGAAGATCATGTATTTACATTTCTGTATGTTCAGAGGTAGCTTATTAACTTTGCACCAATTGTATAGGGAATCAATGTCATTCTGAAGTACTAGACAGTCGTCCAATGAAGAAATGGGTCGAAATAATTTCAGGTCGTCTGCGAATAACGTTACGGAGCTAGAAAATTCTTCACATATATCATTTATGAATATGGAAAAAAGGAGTGGAATAATGAACAAACTGATAATGAGACTTCGGACATGTTAGAAGGTATGGACAAATCGACGTTCCCCTTTGAATTGATAAAAAGATATCATACAAGAATAAGATAGAGGTTCAGCAGATTGTTGAAAAATAGATGTACAAATAAGATATTTATTTATCATCATATACAGATATAATTTTCGATAGTAGAGTATTCAGTTGTTGTAAAAGTCCTTCGGCGGGGCATGGTATACCAAATAAATTCCAGCTGAATTGTCCTGCTGTTACGACTTTCCGGTGAATTCGTTATACTTGTAATATGTATCTTAACGAAAAAAATAGAAATCGATGTATCTGAAGGCCGTTGTGATGTCATTCGGTATGCCTCGGAAGATGTCACTTATACGGCCTCTACTTTGAATGTCATTTGGAGTATCATTGAATTTAATGTAAGATTGGCTATTAAATAGCAAATAGTTTGTTCCGCTGTTCGTTTGGAATACAGCAATGATTTCCATTTTATCAGGCAGCTGTAGCGTGTATCTGTTTCGAATGTGTAAATTCGGGAATGAAGCCTCGCAGTATGTATTTTTACACTTGTCGAAGGCTATTATATTACCTTCTGTTTTTTGGTAAATATGTGAAATCGGTAGTTTCTTCATTTCCGACGGAAGATAATCGATGAGTAGTTCGGGTTCTGTGGGGATTGCATATCATTCAAATCGAGTCTCCAGAGAAATTTTCCAAGTCCAATATATAAGCGGTGCTGCTGCCAAAAATATAAAATCTGGATATTTCACTTCACATAAAATCTTAGTTTTTAGCGTTTTACTGTTGCGGTTGTTTTTTGTTGTGGGGGTACTTTTTGTTGTGGGGGAACGTTTTGTTGATGTAATGTTTGTTGTTGTCTCTTATATCGTCTGTGTTCAAAGGTCTGACATTATTCTGATAAAATGGATACATAATTGCCTCTTCGCTTTCACTTTGGCCCAGGTCTAGGGCATGCCCTATTCTCATCCAAATCAATATGAATTTATCTACATGTTCCTCCTAGCGGATAATATGCATGTGCTAGAACACCACTGGAACCACCAAGACGGTTATGGCAAGTACCTCTCCCCATACAATCAGCCCGAAACGTGTGGTTTCTTCTAGCAACATTCAAGGTTATACCAGGTTTTGGGTGTGGGAAACATTCGTATTCGAATGTGAGAGTAGCAGCATTCTCCCAAATACTAAAAGCTTTCTCCATTAAACGGAAGACTCTATCATCATGTGCATAGGGGGGTACCATCTAAGATGAGTTTTTTCTCATTTGTTTGCTATAATATAGTCACTGTCTGTTTTGGAACATCTCGGTCTATGAACTAATTTTAATGTTTCTTCGTTCAATTCACCATCCACAGGGAGGTTATATCTCTCTTGAAAAGCCATCAAACTTATCGAAAAAAGGGTAAGGCTAGTGTTATCAATGTATCCATAACGTTGTAAATATGAAAACATTTCTTGCTCATTTGTAACATTTACACAAGTTACTGAGGCTACGAATAGCAACAGCAAGAGAACTTCACTCGTCAACATTTCAAACACTATTGAAGTAACCATCATTGGACTTTGATATTTATTCACCTTTTGATATGAACTCTACGCATGCGTGAAATGGTATAAAGTACAGTTTTACCAACTTGTTGGATTCACTATTCAACTGGAATGCTGTGCCGCATACTATAAGAAAAGGAAGTATTCGATAATGGAATAGATAGATAGATAATTTTATTTCTTTGTTTAACATATACAAAGTATAAGAGTATATTACACATTGCCATGTAGCAAAGAAAACGTCACAAAACAGAAATGAAAGTTACATAAATTAGTCACTATAATATAATGTAAATTCCAATTATTATAGATATAATATATATAAAACATACATATGTATTTAAAACACAACAACGAATATGAGTTAAAATAGCACTAGTTGTCAGCGAGCGAATCACTTAGTGATTCACTAAACTCGTTTATCTTGTAGGGAACCATGTTGAAAGGATTTTTCCTAATTTTCTTTCTGAAAGATTCTAGTGGTAGTTCCCTCGTTTCACGAGAGAGCAAATTGAAAAGGGGAATTCCTATAGATTTACTTTTTTCCAATATCTTCCTACTAGGCACGATGTTATGTCTGTTGCGGGTGTGGAAGGTGTGAACATTAGAGTGTGTCGTAAAAGTAAGTATATTTTTTTAACGTGTATCAAATTTTCATAGATGATTTGAGCAAACAGTGTCATAATGCCGAATTTTTGAAAGAGTGGTTTGCAATGTTCATCGTAGTTAACCCTTGCAATGCTACGTACAGCAGCTTTTTGTAATAAGAAAACTCTCTGTAAATTTGTGAAACTTGTCTTTCCCCAACTCAGTAATCATCCGTTTTTTTTAAGTTTTTATATGCCCTGTTTGCCAAGGAAGGACGACCCTATTTGTATTGCATCTAGGTTTTCGTTGAAAGTTGTCTCTAGTGACGTCATCGATATTTTGTTCGATTGAGCCTTGGTCGAAATTAGCATTTTTCACAGCTAAAACACGTACCATCCATGTAAATACCGCGTAAATGCCGCGCCGTATAAAAGACGCATAAATGCCGCGTAAATCCACGTGAATCCGTGTAAATGCCACGTAAATCCTCGAAAATCCACGTAAATCCAAGTAAATCCACATAAAATCAACGTAAATGCAATGTACGTAAATCTACGTACCACATAGCTCTCACGTCCACCTTCCCGACGAATAGCTCCAGACCACCCGCCACCGGCCATCCCTCTTCCCTCCTCCATGGCCGCGCTCCCACCCACCAATCTCCGATCCAGACCAGAATGCTAGCTCCCGCCAACCAACCTCAGATCCCGACCCCAGCAGTAAGTCAAAATACCTGACGTCATTTTCAAAACTTGTGTCCATTCGGGTTTGAGTGGTGTCACTTCAGAAGCACTATACGATAAGTTCGAGTTCTTTTATGCATAAATAAATAAATAAATAATTTTATTGCACTTTAACATTGCAGAAATGTACAAGCTAGTCACAAACAAGAAAGTATACCAACTAAAGGGTATGACGGTTTAGATAGTCATCAACTGAATATGGCTCCAAATCGAGGAGAAATTTCAGGAGTGGCTTCTTTAATGAATTAAAGTCATTCACCTCTTTCAGAGGTGGTGGTAAATTGTTGAAAAATTTGATAGAACAGTATAGAGCGCTCCTCTCAACACAGGATAGCCTATGAGCAGCACGTTATAATTGTTGTGTCTTGTGTTGTGTGAGTGCTGTATTCTGTATTCATGAAAATAGTGTTTATTCAAGAATACAAACTTAATACTTTCCAAATATATATAATGCAGGTACCGTGAGTATTTCTAACTGTTTGAAATGGCCTCTGCAGGAAACTAGATGTCCAAGTTCTTGTATGATGCAAACTGCTCTTTTTTGGATTTTGAAAACTCTCTCAGCATCACTACAGGCACCCCATAGAATGATACCATAGCGAGCAAGAGAATAAAAATTGGAGTAATAGAAAGATTTGACAATGTGCTTGAGGACGGCCATCTAATGACAAGCATAACATCTGCATGCGACCTTTTTTCCATGAGACACACGCAAATGAGACACCTTGTGTACCTGTTTTTTCTCTAAAATGGCATCCATAAGCGTCGGCTATTTTTTCTATTTAATATGGTTAGACTATTTTCAATTATTACCCCCACCCACCTGCCTGGAATTTTCCCGGTAAAAATTCTCCCGTGCCAAAGTGACCTCATCTCTGCTTTTACAAAATACACATAAAAAATATCAAAGAAAAACACTGAATTAAGTTGAAATGCGAAAGCAAAAAATAGTTGAATTAGAAAAAGAAGCAACAATTTAATTCAATAAAAACATTACATTACGAGTTAATTCGTGCACTGACAAGCTTTGGCCTGTCGCTTTGCTACAGAGATATGCTTCCAAATTCGTTAAATTATGAATCACATTTACGTCTTTCTCGAGTGTGTTGTTTAATCATTATTTTATAATCAATTTATACATTTCTTTTCATTTAATAATAAATTTTCTGTTTATGTAAATGAACATGAGTTTTTTGTCTCTTCCCTGAAGCCAACTATTCATATTTACACTGATTTACTACGAACTTAATCGAAGGCACATATAGCAAGCAAAGAAACTATGAGATGACTCGTAGTTAGCGTCCTAGGCAAAAACGCCTACTACGAATTATCTCGTACTTGGCAGTCAACCTTTTAAATTATTTTGAGGTGCGTATAGATGATAGCTAAATCTTGTTGGATAGTTGTGTATGTCGTTATGACAGGGAATGCTGTTTCTGTTTTTATGTATGTAACAGGAAATTTTCAGTATATATATATATATATATATATATATATATATATATTTATATATTAGGGTGTGCCAAAAAACGACGATATTTTTTTTTTTTGCTCTCAGTCCAAAATATCTTAGAAGATGTCCCAACAAAGCTCCTGTTGAAAGCGGAGCTCAAAATTCCAATTCTAAGAGGTCCTCCATCGAACTTAAAGTTTTTCCGTTTAAATAACATGGGAAACATGATTTTTTATTAGTTTTGTGTCCTGCAAACTGTGATGGAATTAAAAAAAAAACGAATGAATGGACCTTGTTTATTGTTAAATTTGGTACAAAAAATTCTATTGAATCGAATTTCTATCTTCAATATTTGATTTGTTATATGGGTTTAAAATTTAAATTTCTGTTTTTTTGCATTTTTTAGCTAAACTGTAAGAGTTAGACGAAGATGTTAATTTTGATATTCTATAAAAAAGTTCCTGTAAATTTTTTTTATATCATCAATAACAACAAAGTTACAGGCTCAGTAATTTATTTTTTCAAATTTTTGCTTTTACGAACTGAAATATCGATAATTAAACAAAAAATTTGGTGCAAATTTGTTAACACATCAAACTTGCAACAAAATTAGGTGAGTAAGATGTTTCGTAGTAAAACCAAAATTTACAGACTGACTCAATTTTTATGATTTTTCAACTACATTTTAAAATATATTGATAAAGGATATTAAATTTGATTAAAATATAAAAACCTTAGTCAATTTACGGCAAAATTTACCTTTGTAAATTTTTTATTTGAAAATGCAAAAAACCGGAAATTTAAATTTTAAAGCTATATAACAAATCAAATATTGAAGATAGAAATTCGACTCAAAAGAATTTTTTGTACCAAATTCAATAATTAACAAGGTCCATCCATTCGTTTTTTTTTAAAATTTTATCACAGTTTGCAGGACAAAAAACTTATAAAAAATCATGTTTCCCATGTTATTTAAACGGAAAAACTTTAAGTTCGATGGAGGACCTCTTAGAATTGGAATTTTGAGCTCCGCTTTTAACAGGAGCTTTGTTGGGACATCTTCTTAGATATTTTGGACTGAGAGCAAAAAAAAAAAAATATCGTCGTTTTTTGGCACACCCTAATATATATATATATATATATATATATATATATATATATATATATATATATATATGTGCATACTGGAGGTATTTTAAATTAGTTGAAGAGACGTCTGCATGATTCTGCCATATGATAGTCGTGACTGTATTTAAGCAAAATAATAGTTTTTCAGAACATTCAGGTTAAGCACTCTCTGAAGGCATCTCATTTGATACAGCTTACTGATCAGATGTTTTGTTGAATCACTTATATGTGATTCCCAGTCAATTGTATCATTCATAGTTATACCTTGAAATTTAATATTATAGTATTTCTTTAGAGTTACAAATACAGGGTGTATCCAACTGTTACTCCCATGAATGACGGTTACGTAATGTAAAATTTAACAACAAAATATAGGGGTACAAAATTTCTAAAACAAAATAAAAATTCACTATTTCAACTAATATTTAAGCAAAATTTTCCGGAAGTAGGAGCAACATAGGGATGCAAGATACAACGTACCATATTCTGCTGTTACTTACATAATAACTAAAAATTTTAATTTTGAACTAATCATAAAGAATATCAATGTCAAAGGAAAACATTTAATTAGTTAAAATGTGAAAGCAAAAAATGGTTGAGTTAGGAAAAAGGAATATGCAAAAGAAGCACCAATTTCAATTCAATAAAATCATTATTGAATTAAAAAAAAAATCCTTTTAAATATATTTAATTCATGGAGTTGTGAAGCTAGCAGATAAGTCAGTTACAACAAATACAGGGTGTAATCCAACTTGTACTTCCATGAATGACAGTTGTATAATGTAGAATTTAACAACAAAATATAGAGGTAAAAAATTTCAAAAATAAAATATAAATTCAACGTATTATATTCTGCTGTTACTTACATAAAATCTAAAATTTTAAATTTTGAGCTAATTATTTGAGAAATGTAAAAAGAGAGCCTGGGGTATTCTTATTGAAAGCAACAAACACCAAGATGTTTATGTGGCAGGTGACCAGCGATACAAATGTATACCTTCAGTTGTGATTACTATCAATCGACATCGTTTTATTTTTCAACACGTTTTTCTTGTCTTTGATACTGTGCCACTAGAAAAACGTCAATTCTTTAGCATATATGAAAGTAAAATACCTATGAACGGAATGCCTGTATCACAGACTCGCGAATCTTATTAGTGAATTAAACAAACTTTCGACATATCTACATACCTTTCAGGTTGATAATCAAATTCTTCGGCTAATTTTGATATTGGATTCCGAAAAAATAATATCATGTACTGAGTGGTTACAAAATATGAAAAAAAATCACGTGTCATGTTTTACACATGGTTGAATTATGAATTCAGATGATTTTTAAATGTTTTTCTTTTTTCCATCTGAATGTTTCATTGCTTGCTTTGTTTTCTTAATCTTTTTCATTGTTCGTAAGTATATAAGAAAGTGGTCAGTGATATTTGGACCCATAATATATGGGGTTGTATACTTGAACACCTCTCACTGTGCAGATCATTTCTGTTAAAAATAAAACATCTTACCTTTTGAAAGTTCACGAAAAAAATTTGGTCCAATTTCTTCCGCACTTAATTTATCGGTAAAGTAGTTTAGGTAGGACTTATTTTCAGTTTTTCTACTTAATTTTTCCTCACATATTTGAGGTTTGAAATCTTCGTGAACGATATCAATGTCATACTCAGTTTTGAATGTCTCCGTTTTCAGTTCAGCACTTGCTGATAAATCTTCTGTACATTTAGAGTGACATTCATCTTCATTCTTTAATATAACTCCATGATAAAAATGGTTGACTTTGGGTTTTTCCAATTCACCAATAAGACCATTGAAATCCGTAGTTTCCCCAAAATCTGAAATTTAAGTCACAATTATAAAAAAAATATTGTTCAGTTAATCATCCCAGAAGTGTAGTACAATAAAACCATCTAATTGAAGACTAAGCCACATAATTTGGAGAGTTGAAATTTGACATACAGTAGACCCTCAGTAATCCAACAAACGTTTTTTCAAGACGATATCGTATTGTCAAAAATGTATCGAACACCCCGTAGAGTAAATCAATGAGTATAATTTCCAAGTGGGTCACAATGTTGTTACTCTGCAAAACACGAATTAGTGTCAAACATAAACAAGAGGTTTTAAAAGTGACGACTGATGGTTTGATCGGGGAGTCGACGTTGGGCTTTTGCCGTGCCCAAAAGGGTAATGGGGGCAGTTAGAGAACTGAAAGGTTAAAAAGCCCTATCATCAATTTGAAGAGTATGGTTTTTGGAATTAGTCCACAGTTATTTGTGTAAGTAAAACATATCTGCTATATACATTTGAAATTTATAACTAGTTTCTAGAAGGGATTCATTGTTTCATTTTAATACATATTTTTCTATATTTTTTTACAAAGTGTTTTTAATCATCAAAGGGTCAGAATCTACCTAGTTAGTCGTGAACAAACCCCAATTCACGACAAGTGGTGGAGGCGCCGTGTTTTTTTTGTGTGGATCCTTTCTTCATAATGGATCAATTTTGTAATCCATTCGAAAGTATATTGAGAAAATAAATATATTCAGTAATCATCAATTTCACAGTAGGACTCGAACTTGACCTAGATTCCGGTACAGCTAGGTAGAATTTGCTGACCCATATGTTTTAGTAAATGAATCCCTTCTAGGTATTTGCAACAATAGCGTTTTGAATAATAACTTGGACAAAGGCATGCTAAATGATAAAATGAACACGATTTTTTTAATGGAAATAATAAGTAAACGCTATTGATGCAAAAGTTATTCTAACGATTTAATTTCAGGAAAATAATATTTTGTGTATGTGTTTTTTGTATTGATTTTTTTATAAAATTTGGATAAGTCGTTTTTTGATTGAGAATATGATTTTTGATGGAGCAAATTTTAAGATCATTTTTCAGGTCTTGGAGAGTTATTTTGTTACAGGATTTTGATGTTTACAGGAGATTTACACTTATAGGTTTTGGGGATAAATGGTTGATTCTTTTATTTTAGGATTGAGACAAGGATTTATTTTGGGGAAAACACTTGTTAGCCAGGAGAGGTTGTTTTTGGAAATTTTTGTGGATGAAAAACTTAGATATTGGAGAAATTGTAGGCCCAGATGGAAAATAATTTTGTGGGTGGTTAGGAAGGGCAGTTGTGAGGAATTGGGACCGTATTGAGTAAAAAGTGGGCTTCAATTACCCGTGTTGAAGATTTTGGAGGTTGGAAGAAGCTGTTGTGGATTTTGCGTTTTGTTTTGCTCCTGATTGGGGGATTAGTGATTGTAAAATTGGGGTCACTGAGTTTAGGCCCTTATTGATGGTAAAAGGGTTTTTTTAAGGCTGCTGGGTGTAAGCAGTCGATAAAAGTGTGAGACAGATGATTTTTGAGTAAAAATTAATATTTGCTGAATGCAATTCAATGTTCGTCGGGGTGTGTGCCCGGGGAGTAGTTGTTTGTCGACAACTATGAGTTTTGTTATAGCGATATTAGTCTGCAGGCAGAGTAAGTTGCACTTTTGTAGCTGCTGTGGGCCCGAGAAAAGGTGGGCCCGGGGAGATGTTCTGCTGAAGAAGGCAGGCCATTGGTTAAGACCACATTGGAGATTTTTTTAGGAATAGGAGGCTCTATAGGAAATGGGCATGGAGTAGGTCGAGGTAGGACCATGATTGGGAGAATACGAAGGTCAAGGTAGGGCCATAGTGGATAATTTTTTTTCATGGAGATATGAGGTTCTTAAGGATAGGGGCGTGGTCAGCGGATAGCAGCAGATGAGATGCTGTTCGAGGACGGTCTGAAGATATACCTTACAATGTGATTTCGTTAAACGGTAGTTCCTGCAGAGTGTTGGCGATTTTACTGTTCGTTTTTTCTTTCGTACAGGCGATTTAGTCGCGTTTTCTAAGCAATTTTCGAACGTTTTTATGGCGCCGTTTATAGGTATTTTTTGTGTTATTAGATACGTGACTTATACGCTTTTGGCTCTGTAGAAGGGGGCCGCAGAATTTCCCTACCAGGGGAAAGGACACCAGCTGGCGGAGTAAAAGTCCCGCGACTCGGGAGTCCTACATATGTTACTGGAGTATAATTAGTTAGATTAGAAATTTTATTTGATATATATGGAGGGAAAAAAAAAAAAGCTGAGACAATTTTTTGATAGAAAAAGTATTGGGAAAAAAAAGTTGTGAGTATTTACTGCCCCATGTCTCCAATGGTATTACATATAGGAGTATAATAATTGGAGGAAACTGGACAATTTATAGAGATTGGAAAGTTGTGAACGCGTCAGTTACATAGAGTAAGCTGGACAAGATTGCGAAACGGACGTGATTGGAGCCGCATTTTGAAATATAATGACCCATGGAGTCCAGTTGTTGATGAAGCTTAATTGATAAATTTTCATTTTATGTTTTAGGTAGATGTTAAGAAATGTTCACGTACAATATTTCGGTCATGAGATTTTGATCTTGAAAAGGAGATGATTTATGGAAAAAGGAAACAAGGAAATAAGGCCATGGCCGACATGTCAATTCAATTTGAAGGGTGAAGTATAAAACAAGTGAAGAAACTGTGCACAGTATTTTGGTGAATGAGTATTTGAATGAGGTCGAATAGAAATGAAAGAATGTGGTTAAATGTGAAATACGAGTGTGAAATTGTTTTGTTGTATCCTGCTTCTGATCCTAGGCAATGAATTTCAGGATATCACATTACAAAATTTACCCTCGCAATGTGAAAATGGGTGTTTTGTTCTGAGTGAGAGATGAAATAATGTTTTGGACTTGTTACAAATATTACTGGGGGTACAATGAAAAGAAAGAAATATTACTATACTATTTGAAGAGTATTTTTAATGAAAATTGATTTATTATAATGATTATATATGGACAAGGATTTGTTAGTAATAAGGTTGATTATTTTTTGTATATTCTGGGGCACGGTATTTGTCATGTAATTCAATGGTAGTATTACATTCAGTATTTGATTTTGTGATTGTTATAGATAATAACCCCTGTAAGGAATGCCGAAGAGTCGTAAGCCTTGTACCACTCCAAGAGAAGCCCTTTAGCATAGAGAAGAGATGATTCAAAATATAGTAACCCAGCCAGTCAAGCCAAGTCTCTGAGTGTATAGCCATATCAAGTTGTACCATTTCATGCCATATTGAGTTCAACCAAGCTATGCCAATTTCAGACAGGCCGACCGCCAAATCCATCCAACTGAACCTAGGCGTGTGAAGTCCAATCAGGCTGACCCCGTCCAGTAGTCTGAGTCATACGAAGCCCGATCAGATGTAGTCTTACCAGGCCTAGCATTACTAAGTAATACCATTGGGACACAGCGTACTGGGTCCAGTACAGCCGAGTTGATCCACACCAAGCCAGTTGACCTCAGGCAATGACGAGTCATGCTACACCGAGCTCTAGTGAATGAAACAGTATCGTCCAGAAAAACCAGCCAGCTACTTTCGGAGTCATAGGCCATGTTTTGTTACATTTTATAAATATTTCTCTCCAATATGGACAATTTCCTGATCAACTGAAAACTAGCATAATCAAACCGGTTCCTAAAGTAAAAAATACTAATAATGCGGGAGAATTCCGTCCAGTAAACACCTAACCAAGGATATATGATCAGCTCCTAAATTATGTTGAAGTCAATAATATTCTCATAAGTAATCAATCCGGTTGTAGGAAAAATCAATCTTGTGAATCGGCTTTACAACTAACGCAATCTATTGATAACGGTGATTATGTGGTAACAGTTTTCTTAGACTTGAGAAGAGCTTTTGAGACAATTGACCGTAATATATTAATAAAAAAACTGGAAGCTATTGGTCTTAAAGGAACCATACTAAGATGGTTTAAGGACTACTTAAATGGTCGAAGGCAAATCACTAAAGTTAATAATGTTCATTCATATCCTATTGACACAAAATTTGGTGTACCTCAAGGAAATGTTTTGGGTCCTTTACTATTTTTAATATATATTAATGACATCGGCTTGTGTCACAACTGCGACTTTATGAATCTATTTGCTCATGATACACTGTTATCCATATCTCATAAAGATTTAGATGTAGCTTTAACAAAAATGAATATCTGCTTGGAGAAAATTTACAAGTACTTGAACGTCAACAAGTTAAAATTAAATGTTTCCAAAACAAAAGCCATGATTCTGACCACAAAATATAAATATAAACATACAAACATAAATTCTTGTTTTTTGGAAATCAATAATAAAAAATTCGAATTTGTAACAGAAATTAAATACCTGGGTTTCATGTTGGACAACTGTTTATCTTTTTATGCAAATTTCAAATATATAACTAAAAAAATAGCAAAGAAACTTTACTTTTTTACACGAATTTCTTATCTCTTGTCAGTTACTTCCAAGGTCACTATATACAACACAATTATACAGCCACATTTTGAATATTGTGGTACATTACTGTATGGCTTTGATCCAAAAAAAAATTTGACTTTACAAAAATTACAAAATCGAGGTATGAGAGTGATACTAAAGTGTGATCGTTGTACCAGCATAAAGTTTATGCTCAACACATTACAATGGTTATCAATAAAAGACAGGTTATACAGATCAGCAATGATATTTATTTTCAAAACTGTTAATAATATGTTACCATCTTATTTTGATGAATTCATTATTTATCGAAATAGTAATCACAATTATGAGGAAAGACAAATTAATCGTTTTCACTTACCAAGATGCAGCCTAACCAGCTCAATGAAAATATTGTTTTATAAAGGATTGAATCAATTTAATAAGCTGCCTAAAGAAATAAAACAAAGCATGAGTCTTTATATATTTAAGTCTAAACTAAATAATTATATTAAAACAAACAACATATTATAGGTAAAGTTGAATGATGCAGAATAACAATGGACTTAACTTAATTATTAACATTTATTATCATTATTATGTTCCAAATTGTTAGTAGAGGTATAATCTAAGTTATTTAAATCTTTAAATTTAAATCTTTTTGTGTTTATTTTTATTTTTTGTATCACTTCATTTATATTTATATATTTTATTTTTTTGTATTACTTCATTTATATATTTATTTTATTATTATTGTTTATCTACTATTATTATTACTGTATATCATTATTATTATTATTGTATTTATATATTAGGATTTTCTAAATAAACGTATTCATTCACTTCTAAACTCTCCAGATTATTTCACAACCCTGAAAAATTTAAAATATCATATAAAACACTTCTAACAATCAGATTTGATGTATTCTAAAAAAGATAAAACTCCATTACTTCACAAGTTAGAAATTGAAATTTTACAAGAATGAAGTCTCAACTAGTAAGCTGCCATTCTGGCAGTGTTGTATAGTTTTAGGTGTAAGTAAGTGAAAGTGACTGTTGTTTATATTTATTGTTATTAAATGTTGTGTTTGTTCTATTGATTCTGAGTTCATAATCTGGTTATCACAAAAGTTATCCTGAGCTACCAACCCCTTTTAAGGCCCCTCAGGCAATATAGTTATGACAATATAGAACAAACAGTAATCTTCGTTTGCTGCATCATTTCACTAAACCTTTGAATAATGTGGTAATTATTTTATAGGAATGGTACTGCTTTCCTCATTTCTTTCTAGGGTTTTTTTCAGAATAAAATAATTCAAAATTACCATGCAAAGAAAAAAAAATAATTCTTAGAATAAGTTATAATTAATTCGTTGGATCATATGAATATTAATATAAATATTGAATGTGTATCATGAGAAAAAACAGTTGACTTTAAATTTCCCAATTGGTTTCTATTTAAAATATCTTCAGTTAGCATTTTAATTCATTCTTGACACTTTTTAAGGTAGATTTCAATAGAAATACTACCTATTGGAGACGTCACCATAACCAAACTTTAAAAAAAAATCGATAAATCTTCGCCGATCATGGTCCCCAAAGCCCAAAAATACCATCAGTTCAATAATGCTTATATACAGGGTGAGTCAACAGGATTCCCGTGGTTCATTGCTCCTTAATGTATCACTATTTCGATTTCTTATATTTTTTTTGTCAAAGGAACCATCTAAGACCACCTTTCAAAATGATTCTCATTTATACAGGGTGCATCATTGATGCGTGGCTAATTAAAGTTGTTCTTTTTCAAATGAAACACCCGGTATATTTTCATATATTTCGATCGGCTGTTCCATTGGCTGCTCAACGATTTTTTCAATTTTGAATTCCGTTGCGGTGTTGCCGAGTTACTCAGAAGAAATCTATTTTGTAGACTTCTTTTCGAGAAATTACCTATTTCACATTTCGAAATATTTAGTAAAGATAATTGGGGAATCGTTGGTCGATATGATGATGTTCATTGAGAATACCAAGAATTTGGAATAAATTGTACAGGATGTTCGATACAACAACACAAACATCATTTTCAAACATCGGTATTTTTATTTTTTCAAATGGAACACCCTATATATTTTCTTTCAAATCAAGTCCATTTTAATAACGCTACACTTTTCATTCCCCATGTCAAGTACCTAAAACAACTCGTTTCCGAGATATTCTACATCCAAAAGATGGATATTTTTCCACAAAAAATATTTACAATGTTCGCCTTTGGTATCATATTTGGAATTAAACTTTGCATAAAAATCATATTTATTCGAATCTAACAGAAAATAACAATAATTTATGCAGCAAATGTTCAACGTGCCTGCCATTTTCACCAATACACACTCTCAATCTGTTTCGGAAATTAGAATCCACATGTGCCAGCACGTCCTCTGAAATTTCCCTGAAAGCAGTACAAATTCTTGCACTCATATTTTCAGGAGTTGTAGGCGGAGTTTGATAGACAACCCATTTAATGTATTCCCATAGAAAAAACTCCATTTTCGTAAGATCCGGTGACCTTGGAGGCCACTGAACTGGCCCTCCTCTACCTATCCATTTTTCACGGAATTCATTATCAATGTATTCCCGCATATCAGTTTTAATGTGCAGGAGCGCCATCTCGTTGTAGCCACATTCTCTGCCTTATTTCCAATGGAATATCATCTAATAAATTTGATAACTGACTTCGCAGAAATCTGAGATATTTTCTTCCATTGAGATGACCGTTGAAAAAAAAGGGCCCAATTACACGCCGTCCAATGATACCTCCCCAAACATTCAGAGACCAACATTGTTTCAGTTGCATAATAGTGCATATTATGCTGATTCACATGACCATTGTTGTGAAATGTGGCTTCGACTGAAAATAGAACATCCTCAAAAAATCAGATTCTTGGTTGATTTTATCTACACCCCATTGGCAAAACCGCATTCGCTTTGGAAAATCTCTTCCAGTCATCTCCTGCATTAACTACATATGATATGGATGGTAATTGCATTTTCTCACCATCCGAGAAACACTACTTTGAGATATTCCCAACTCCCTACTCAAAATACGTGTACTCTCATGGGGATTCTCGGTAATATGAAATGCAATATCAAGAGTATTTTCATCATTCGTTATAGGACAAGCACGTTCAAACTTTTTGTAAAATACTTTTCCGGTTTCCTCAAATCTTGTTTTGAGGTCTCGAAATGCTCGCTGGTCTGGATGTCTTCTCTCAGGAAACTTTTGTTGGTATAATCTAGCTGCCAGTAAGCAATTGCCATCACTTTCCCCCAAAGCATACACCATTTTAACCATTTCCTCTAAACGATAATTCATAATGCCACAATAATTTTTAACACAACTGGATTGTAGTTTGACAGTTACCTCTATTTACAAATTCCTATAGTAATTTTTTCAGCGGTAGTCATGGATAACTAAACTAGAAGTTTACATTTAGTTACATTTGAAAATGTATTTTGCTATGCAAGTTATTCATGAGTTGCCAAGAATGCTTTTGAAGATGGAAAAAAATAATTGAAACATCATTCAGTATCAGTATTTTCTATGAACAAACATGTAGATAAAAAAATCTCTAGAATTATTGATTTGATATTGAACAATTCCTTTAAACCAGAATATCTCGGAAACGAGTTGTTTTAGGTACTTGACATAGGGAATGAAAAGTGTAGAGTTATTAGAAAGGAGTTAATTTAAATGAAAATTTACAGGGTGTTCCATTTAAAAAATTCAAAATACCGATGTTTGAAAATGGCTAAGTTTGTGTTGTTGTATCGAACATACTGTACAATTTATTCCAAATTCTAGGGGGTTTTCTCAATAAACTTCATCATATCGACCAACGATTCCCCAATTATCTTTACTAAATATTTTGAAATGTGAAATAGATAATTTTTCGAAAAAAAGTCTACAAAACAGATTTTTTTCGAATAACTCGGCAACGCCGCAACGGAATTCAAAATTGAAAAAATCGTTGAGCTGCCAATGAAACAGCCGATCGGAATATATGAAAATAAACTGGGTGTTTCATTTGAAAAAGAACAACTTTGGTTAGCCACGCATCAATGATACACCCTGTGTAAATGAGAATAATTTTAGAAGGTGGTCTTAGACAAAAAAAATATGAATTATCGAAATAGTCATACATTAAGGAGCAATGAACCACGGGAATCCTGTTGACTCACCGTGTATATATATATATATATATATACAGGGTGTCCCTGGACTTCCTCTTTTCCTCTCGGGAATGTATAGATGGGGTCAAAATATTACCAGTACTTCATATAACTTTTGTTCCTAAAAGCCTTCGTTACCAAGTTATAAAATGAAAAATGTTTTTCTTTGATAACTTTCAAAGTGAATATTCAAAATCATTTAAATTTTGGTGATTGACTAAACAAATGAATTCCTTCAATGTGCTTTCATGCAGGAGTCAGTTGTTTTGCTACAAAGTCAGGAACGGACTACCCCCGATGGACCACACCCCAAAACTTTGAAATGACAGATAATTTTTCAATAGTTTTCAACAAAATAAGGTTACGTAGACAATTTTCTGAATAAAAGTACTCGAGTAGAAAGTCGATCGGAGCAACGATTCTTAATAAAAATGTAGTCCACCATTATTTGAAATGAAAAATTTTAAGTAAAATTAATAACTTAATTCCACAACATTTATAACAGGAATAATACAAAATATGCTAAAATAAAGTCGTAAACAAAAAGTACAGTACCTAGTTGAGAGTTTCATTCACATTGTAGATATTTTTTCAAATGAAATATCAAGTTATGTAGATTCGTGGTGTTTTTGAACTAACACGATACTCCACTATGAAATATCGAATTCAGTCCATATTTTGTATGTACGCGTGGAATATAGGCATATATATAGATGACAAATTAAATTTTGAAAAGCACATTGACAATCTGGCAAAAAAACTAGCATCTAAATGTTTGCAATAAGAGTTTTGAAAAGAAACTTAAATTTTGAGGCTCTAAAAACGGCATACTATGGGACAGTCTACCCTTTACTGAAGTATGGAATATTAATATGGGGTGGTAGTTCTCAATTACAACGTATTTTCATCATGCAAAAAAGAATTATGAAAACCATGTTGAATATGAAATACAAGACTCCTGTCGTGGGATTTTCAAGCGTCACAAAATGCTCACCGTATATGCCATCTATATTTATGTATGTGTTCTTTTTGTAAATAACAATAAATCAAAATTTGAAAGTGACACATACAAACAGGTACTCCACAAGGCACAAATCTAATTTCGTTATACCCAAGCACAGATTAAAAAATACTGAGAAAGGACCACATTATGCATGTATCAAATTTTATAATCATATACCCTCGATGATCAGAGAAGAGAGCACCAACAGAAACACTTTCAAAAAATACGTATTTGATCTATTGTGTGACATCGAACCGTATTCAATAAAAGAATTCTATGAAAAATAACTTTTACCATATCATATATTTTTTATTTTCCCTTCTTATCTATATTCTATAGTATATTGTTGATTCTATTTTATATCTGTTGATTCAATTTTATTCTATTTTATTCCATTTTATTTTTATCATAATTTAATTGATTGTAAAGATCAGAATTCTGATTTCTGTATATACCCTTCTTTTTTATGTATAACTTTATACTATAAATAACACCTCCAATTTTTAATAAACTGACGTCTAGTGACTAACATTAATATTGTTTGAAATTCATTTTATGTAATGTATGTTTTTGTATATATAGACTTCTACTTATATGAATAATTTGACGTGTAGTAACCTGCTCTACAAATTTTGTGTTATAATGACAAGGTAAATTTAATATATTTTTGAATATGTAACGAGGTATGTATAAAAAATAAGCATATATTCAATTGCTATTGATGTTCTCTTTTTTCTTTTTTACTGTTTTTTCACTTTGTCAATAGGAATTTCATTCTTCAGACAATAAAGTAATTTTGATTTGATTGGATTATTATATGGTATTGTGACCAGGTATTTTATTTTATTCTTTTGACTGTGATATGTTATTAAATATTTAATTATAGTGCAAGTTAAGTCATTTCAGAAATGTTGTACTTTTGAAGGCAACTTCTACATATATCTGCAAATTATTATGTATATATATATCTGTATCTACGTGTATTTGTACTTATTGACTTGAGTTTTCAACTGTTCAAATTGAAGCTTTAATAAAGTCTATCTATCTAATAAGCACGTTTCGTGTTGTGTTATCTGAATCTCATGAAACTCAACATTTGGATGTTGCAAATTCGTATTCAAGCTTAAATATTCAGGAGTTTCACTGATAAGTATAATTTCATGGGAGAAAATCTTTAACCCGAAGATAAATTTAGCTGAAAAAACGCACATAACTAATATAAATAATAAAAAACAAACGAATAATAACGAAACTACAAAAACGGCTGCACATGAATAGGTGAAAAATATCTGGTGAATAAATTTATGTTCCATTTCTTCCACAGATGTTGACAAAAACACCTTGTAGAAAGAAATAAAATTAGTGTGGATAAAAAATGACAACGGGAATGCTATTTTGTTTTGTTGAGTGGTGCGTTGTCTATGTATTGTCAATATTCTAATAGGACAGTTTGAAGTGTTTTGATATGGCCGAACAGTTTACATTCAACGAATATGCAGATATGCATGCATTGTATGGACGAGCATTTGGTAATGCTGCAGAAGCCCGTCGTCTGTATGCCGAGCATTTTCCCAATCGAACGTTACCGGCAAGAGAAACTTTCGAGCGTGTCGATCGCAGCTTGAGGGAAACAGGTATGTCTAATGGATAATTAATTGGAGCCTGTTGTTTTATTTCGATATTATTGAAGGTTCAGTTTTGCCAAAACGAGGTGGTGAGGGCGCTCCTAGGGCTGTGCGTACCGTTGTATTGGAGGAAAATATTTCGGAAGCTGTCGCTGATGATCCTTCAATGAGCATCAGAAACCTATCAGAACAGTTCCATACATCCAAGTCCACTATTCATAGAATAATTTGGGAACAACTGCTCCACCCATATCACATCCAGAAGGTACATGCCATGACACCTGAAGATTTTCCAGCACGACTGTAATATGCCAATTGGTTCCTGGATAAGCAAAGAGAGGATATGACTTTTATTCACTGATGAAGCAGGTTTCAGCAGAGATGGAGTAATCAACTCTCATAATCTCCACATATGGGCCGAAGAAAATCCCCATGGGATATTGCAAACCAAACACCAACGGAAATTCAACGTGAATGTTTGGGCTGGTATCATAGGAAACCATCTTATAGGACCATCCGTTCTACATGACCGATTGAATGGAGAACGTTATTTGGAGTTCATTCAGAACGATTTGAATGGACTTTTGGAACATATTCCATTGCAAATGGCACTCCTCCTCATTTTAGCTTGATTGTGCGGGACCATTTGAAACAGATTTTTCCCAATAGATGGATTGGTAGAGGTGGGCCATAGTCATGGCCACCGCGGTCTCCGGATTTAAATCCATTGGATTTCTTTCTGTGGAGGCATCTAAAAAGCCTCGTTTACGCTACACCTATTCACACCAGAGATGCCTTGTTGAATAGAATTACATTACATTGTGAAGCCATACGAAACGACCCTGGCATGCTATTTCAAGTGCAGAGAGGGTGTTTGCGCTGACTAAGAAAATGTATTGAGAGAGACGGGGGTCATATCGAGCAGTTTATGTAGCGGATTTTGCATTTTTGTTTGCTCTTGAGGCTTGCGATTGATTATTTACACCATGAGTTTTGTAAGGTAAACGTGTTTGCATGATAAAAATTCGTTATGAACATTGTACCTATCATTTCTATTTCCATTGCAAATTAATCTTTTCGAATAATGGTAGATATCTCAGGTTGGATGTCGTCGAACAAAAATGCATTTTTATCAAAAACCGTTGCTCCGATCGATTTTCCACACGAGTACTTTTATTCAGGAAATTGTCCACGTAACCTTGTTTTGTTAAAACATATTGACAAATGCCAGTCATTTCAAAGTTTTGGGGTGTGGACCATCGGGGGTAGTCCGTTCCTGACTTTGTAGCAAAACAACTGACTCCTACATGAAAGCTCATCGAAGGAATTCATTAGTCAATCACCAAAATTTAGATGATTTTGAATATTCACTTTGAAAGTTATCAAAGAAACACATTTTTCATTTTGTAACTTTGAGGGGGCCCGTAACTTGGTAACGAAGGCTTTTAGGAACAAAAGTTTTATGAAGTACTGGTGATATTTTGACCCCATCTATACATTCCCGAGAGGGAAAGAGGAAGTCCAGGGACACCCAGTATATATATATATATATATATATATTTCTTTAGAAGGGTAGACTCTTCACTGGACTAGTTGAATAAAAACCTCTAATTTGGAAAAACCCTATGAAAGGATATTTCTTGGGGTTGCAGTCATGACCGTTTTTTCATGACCACACCATCATTCGGTAATGCTAATATAATATCAACATATTTTTTTATGAAGTTAAGATTGAAAGATAAAACTGGAATAACATTGTCTAACAAATCATCCATGACGTATGCTGCTAAAATGGGTACCCCAAAGTATTATATATATATATATATATATATATATATTTCCATCATCAGGGAAACTACAATAGATGAAAAAACCAATAGTATAAGTGCGAAACATTATGCTACTTACAACTTTGTTGACGTTGGTTTCAATGATGTTAAACATATTCATCTAACATAGTGATACAAAAGAAAAAACGTAGATCAATTAATAAAACGAAGTTCAAAGTTAAATGTCAAATTATTGCGTTTAATAAATCGAGTTGTTTTGTGTACAGATTTTCGTACATTTATAATTCACAAATAAGTTTTATGTACAATGTTATCCACACAAGACAAAGTGGAAATCATTCTTTTATGTGGTGAGAATGTGCCATATCGAGATGTTGCTTGTATTTTCAATCACTGGCATCCAGGAAGAAATATTCACTTCAGTACCGTGGGAAGTATATTGAAAACATTCAAAGAAACTGGCTCTGTGGGCAATCGTTTCAAGAAACCACATAATCCAATAAGGTAAATGAAGAAGAACAACTCAATGTTTGTTTGAGCGTTGTTGAAAACGGAAAAACGAATATTAGGAGTATTAGTGAAAATACAGGGGTTGGCAGAGAAACTGTGAGAAGAATTTTGCACGAAAATAATTTCCATCCCCGTAAGCCAAAGTTCATACACACTCTTAAAGAAAGAGATTCCGATATTCGAGTAGGATTTTCGTTTTGATTTTGGTTCCAAGGTGAGAGAGAAAATGATATCACATTTCCCTACAGGATTTTATGGACAAACGAGGCAACTTTCTCGTCGAACGGAATAGTTAGTTCCCAAAATTGACGATGGTGGTCCAACAATAATCCAAATTTTGTAATAGAATGCCGTGACTAATATTCATTCAAGACAAATGTGTGGTGTGGTTCATTACATAACCCAATAATTGGACCATATTTTTTTAGACAAAATTTGAACGCAGACATGTTTAGAAATTTCATTATGGATCATTTGTCTTAAGTTTTGGATAATCTGCCTCTAAGTGTTAGACGAAATTTGTGGTATCAGCTTGACGGGGCACCGATCCACCAAACGGTAGAAGTGAAACAGTGTCTCAGTCAGATGTTTAGGGGAAAAGTGATAGGACGAGATTGGAAAGATTATTGGCCACCAAGATCACCGGACTCATCTCCAATGGACTTTTTTCTATGGGGTTTTAAGCACAGACCATTTGCAAACAAAGAACATTTAGAGAATACCTTTCGGGAGTATTGTGCTAACATAAATCCCCTATTTATTAAAAATGCCATAAAGTATGTGAATGAAAGGACTATAGAACGGGAAGGACGGCATACTGAATGATGAATTCGGGTTCTTTATAAGATTATTGAGATAAATCAATTAATGTCACGATGTTTTGTTGTGAATTTGGTTATAGTTATTTTGGTTTAATGTTTCTTACACATCTAATGGCGAAAATAAAGAATATGAGATTTATAAAATTAATTACAAAAACGTTGTGAAAAATTATTATTTGTTCGAAAATTACATCTAACAGTTTACATCCAACAGTCACACAGCTCTATAACCTCTATAACAGTCTCTATAACCTCTATAACAGTCACACTGCTCTATAACCTCAATATAATGTATCAAAATGTGCGAGGTCTTCGTACTAAAATTGGTGATTTCTATGACAATGTATCTAGCCAAAATGCCGATTTAATCGCTATAACTGAAACATGGCACAATGAATCTTTCTATAATGGTGAACTATGTGATAAAACATATATAGTTCACCGCTTTGATAGAAAGTACAGTCAACTAGATATAGAAAGAGGGGGCGGAGTGATGTTCTTGGCGAAAAAGGAGCTCTTGGCAGTACTTAACTCTAAGAGCTCGAGTCCACTCCTTGACTGGATTTGTATTAGCATTAAGGTCAAAAATTTTAATATTATGTTGTTTTGTGTCTACATTCCTCCAAACTCAAGTCTACATTGTTATAATCTATTTATGGAGTCTGTGATAAATATGGAATGCCTAGAAAACTATGACTATATGTATCTGATAGGAGATCTCAACCTGCCTGAAATAGATAGCACATCATTTGATCTTGATAACAGCTCATCTAAAGCTAAAATAATAGGCCATCTAATGTCGCATTACGATCTCTTTTCAATAAACAACATTAGGAATATAAATAATATAACTCTAGATCTGGTACTAACCAACATGGTTGATGCTACAGTAGATGTAAGCGGACTGGGTCTAACTGATATCTCAGATAAGAACCATCCACCCTTGGACATAACTTTTTTATTTGAAAATTCTCATGTAAGTATAAATAAAAGTGAAGTTGGCAACTCAATCTATAATTTTAAAAAGGATTTTATCCAGTTTATCACTTGCTTAGTCAGTGTGAATGGTGACATGTTCGACCTGGATGATGTCAGATGAGGCAGTAGATATACTCTATAATACTCTCAACAATGTTTTTGAAAAATGTCACCAAAAAAACACCTAGTTATAAAGAAAAAAAATTTCCATTATGGTACAGTAAACAGCTAAAACTGGAAATAAGAGAAAAATAAATATTTCAAAAATCGAAATGCTTAAATACTGCCAAGATGAATGAAGAAAAATATAATTATCTTAGGAAATCTGTTAATGTCCATTACAACTTGTAAAATGAATGTTGCAGAATATAGAAAACAAACTTCACTGATCGAAGAAAATTTTGGTCATATATGAATGAAAAAAAATGAAGGTATATCACAAAGTTACAGATACAATAATGAATGCTTGAAGATGATAAATGCATTTTCAAGTCTGTGTAGAATTTCAACAATGAAGCATCAGATATAGAATATGCTACTGATCCTCATCTGGAGAACCTAAGTATTGTTAACATAGAAGAACATAAGTACTGGAAGCAATAAGCTCTAGAAACAGCTTATCAGGGTGGGCGGTATTCATCATACTTTCTAAAGGATATGCAGAATTATTAGTGAAACCACTCTGTTCTATTTTCAATATGCAATCAAAACTAATACATTTCCAAACTTTTTCAAAATAGGACGAATTACCAATTCATAAATCTTGGAAATCCCAGAGAATTACCAATCATAGGCCTATTACAATACTTCCGGCACCCTCAAAGGTATTGGAAAAGTTATCTACAATAGACTCTGTAGACATTAAAACATCTTATTGCACCAGAGCAACATGGTTTTGATGGGCAAAAATCAGCTGTCACTAATCTAATGACCTTTAGTCAAGATATAGCATTGCTAGACCAGGGCAAACAGGTAGATGCCAACTACACTGATTTAGCGAAGGCTTTGATAAAGTCAATCACAAAACATTACTACATAAACTAAAGAAATTCTCAATCAATGAAAATCTAATATTTTTCGTAGAATCATATCTGTCAGACAGATCCCAATTTGTTCAATTCAATAAACATAGATCAGAGAATTTCACTGCATTATCAGAAGTACCAAGGGATCTATAATGGGCCCATTGCTTTTCATCCTTTTGTGAATGACATTGGAGACTTCATAAAACAAAGTTCTTACTGTGCGCTGATGACTTGAAGCTATATAAAATAATCAATGATGAAAATGACAAAACTTAATACAAGACCTTGACAGATTCATATCTTTCTGCAAGTCAAATGATCTCTTACTGAATGAGAATAAATGCAAATTTATATCATTTACTCGTAAAATCATACTCACGATACGAATACTGGGTAAATGAAACTAGACTAGAAAGGTAAAACAACCTCAAAGGTCTGGGTGTAGTTTTGAAAAAAATTAGTTTCACCTCTCACATTGTGAATATTGTAAAGGAAAGCTGAGTTTGAGGGTTTGTGCTTAGAAATTATATCTTTTCAACTGGAAAACCGGAATACTTCTATACAGCTTTGAGACCTAAATTAGAATATGCCTCGGACATTTGGAATCCCACACCATTGTACACTCCGAAATGATAGAAAAAGTGCAAAGGAAATTCCTGAGAAGCCTTACTACAGGAAACATAAAGAATCAAACTTTATGATCTCATACAGGAACTCAACTGCGGATTTGATCAAAACACTGAGTCAAGAGATACCAGTGATGTGCTATTTATATCAGACATAATCAATGTAAACTGAATGTACCTGATTTTCTTAATGCAATAAACATTCATGTACCTGGGAAATAACTCGAGGAGAAATCATAATATTTTTTTATGTTGGCGTCACATCTTGCTCACCTTTGGGGATGCAAAGAGCTGTAAATGAATATACAAACCACTGTGATATTGATATTTTTATTTTCAGTACTACTGAAATTAAAGGCTGTTCTCCATCTCTTTAAAAACTAAATAGCTATAGGCGATTATTAAGATTTTAAGGTTGTTATGAATGTCTTGATTTTATCTTTTTTCTTTTATCTCATCTTTTTATCTTTTTGACTCAACTGTATTTTTTAGTATTTTTATTTTTCGTATTTTTAAAACTTGTGTGTAATGTATTTTACTGTATAGGAACTGTCTGCCTGTAATTGGGCCTAGGCCTGTTGATTTGTCAGTATAAAAAAAATAAATAAAAATAAACTACATCAAAATATTTTGAACTCATCTGCCCTAACGGGATACAATTTTAAAAAAAATGGTTAATAAAATAAAAAAGAATCGTTTATTCGATTCTGACTTGAAGTCCCATTCATAAATTATGAAATTTGAATCATGTTTTGTTCGGGTAGAGCGAAAATTTGAAAAATAAAATAAAAGAAAAGTCGAAGTGACAGTAGGTCAATTTGGAGAAAAGGTATAAAATTGACTGGGGGCAACATATGACTTTTTTCAAATTCAAAGATTTTTGTCGAAAATTCCCTTGACATTTTAAAGGGTAACATGAAAAGGAAAGGGCTGTTTTTACTCTTTCCCAGCAAAAAACAAAGGGGGGAATGTTTTCATTACCTTATCTAGAAAAACCATATTTTCGAAATTTTTGGGGTGTGACCTGGTATATAAATTTATTTAATTTTTGTGACTTGCCCCGGGAAAAGATATCGTGATTGCTAAACAATCGGTACATTTATTTCTATTATGTTACTAATAACGGGGGTAATATTAAACTTGAAACTACTATAAACAAATTCATTTGATTCCCCCTATAATACTAAGGTTGTCATCGCGACCATCGGCGGGGTCAAAAGTCCCAATGCTGATAAGGCGGTTGTTAGGTTAGGTTAATAATGAAATGCTGGCTAAGCCTCCTGCTGAGCTTGACGTTGGATTTGTTAAATAATTCCAGTTTATATTTGAGGTTTCGGGTTTTATGTTTTGGAAAAAAAAAAAACGGTTTAAACGGGAAGGGGTGCAGAGCGCCAAACTGGGGAATATATAAAAAACCCTTTGTTGCAGAAAACTTTTTCTTGGGGCGCAACTTCGTAACCTCAAATTGCGATGTTCAAGAAATGTATTTTCTCTGGGCGGCTCATTAAACATTCATATTCAGGTTGGTTTTTTTTCCTTTGAAATATAAAAGGCATCATTCCCTGGTTTTGTTCATTCCCATTTACTGAACAATTTGAATTGGGGCTCTTCTACCAAACTTCTTTATTAAAAATATCATGAATGCTCAAAGAGTCCTTTCCCCTTTACCATTTCACCTTACAATGGCAGTTGTTGAAAGTTCTGTTTATCTGGTATGTTCAAAACCATTGGTTCTGAGTTCTATCTAAGTGGGGAGCCTGCCTCTGCCTGATGAGTGGGGGGAATCGTATGGATGGATGCAGTGGGAAAAACGCAACCAAACGGGGGGAAAAAAGAAGAGACGACGGTTATCTTATAAGCGTTTCCAAAAATCTCAACATTCGAAATACCATTTTAAACTACCCCATATTAAAGCGATCACGTCTTATGGTTTTGAATATTCCGGGTCACAACGCTATTGACGTCACATTACCGTCGCGTGCTCTTCGAGCGGGTATTTTAATAGGTTCGTCGAAATTGTTTAATCAATCGAAATTGGAAAATTGTATTGTGCCAAAGTGTTTGAATAAACTACTGAAAGGTTTTTTTTTTGCTCGACCTAAATCGGGAATGGATCTCGGTTCTGGGTCGGCTTTCATTTACCTAATCATCAATGGCGTCGTCGTCGATAAACGGGATGTCTGGTTTATGCAATAAACATTATCTAAATAACGTGGGAGAATCATAATTTTTCTATGTTGGCGTCCCTCTTGCTCACCTTTTGGGGGATGCAGGCTGTAAATGAATAAAACCACTGTGATATTGATTTTTTTTTTCAGTATACTGAAATTAAAGGCTGTTCTCCATCTTTGTTCATCATAAAGATTTTAGGTTTTGGTGTCTGATTTTATCTTTATCTTTTATCTCATCTTTTATCGCTGGGTTAAATTTTTTATTTTCGTATTTTTAAACTTGTGTGTAATGTATTTTCTGGCAGCGAAATTTTTCGATAAATAAATAAAAATAAACATCAAAATATTTTAACAGTTGGACAAAATTAATCGGTCATAATTTTCGTTGATTACGACTTTGGGTCTAAAGGAGAATGGATCATTTTGAACGTGACAAAAGGTCGGAAAAGGGTCAAATGACATAGGTCAAATTAGAAGGTAAAATTGAAACCGACAACTAAGACACCGGGGAAAATTCCAAAAAAAAAAAAAAAAAAAGGCGAAATTCAATTGGAAAAAGGGTTGAATGAAAAGGAAAAGTGTTCCCTTTTTTGGGGAAACTATCGAAGGTTTTCATCAAATTAATGTTCTGAACTGATATTTTCTCCAGCGTGATGAGGGGGAGATAAATCATGACCATATTTTTTTTTTTTTTTTTTTTTTTTTTTCCTTTCGATATTACTGAAAACTTCTTTTTGGGTTTATATACTAAGGTTATTCATCCCCGACATCGACGGGGTCAAAGTTACCCATTTCTGATGGAAGCGGTTTTGGTTGGTTAATAAAATGCTTGCCCTGCTACAATGCAAAAAGTTGGATGTTAAAATAATCGTTTATATTTTTAGGTTTTCGAAATTGTCATTGGGTATCCGGAATAAAACAAACGGTTATGTTTTCTGGAAGGGTGTTTAAACAGGGAATATAATTAAAAAACTAACCTGTTTTCGGAAAAAATTTTTTTCTTTGGGGTCCAACATTATTTTTCATAAAATTTAAATTCGCTTGAATTTCAAAAAAATGTATCCTTCTTATTTTCTCTAGACGCTCATTAAACATATTAGTTTCTTCTTTAAAAATTGAAGGCATCATTCCCCGGTTTTTTTAATTCCCATATTTATGGGGGAAAAATTTTTATTCAGCAGACTCTTCCTTCCCCTTCTTTATTCAAAATATCAAGGATGGCATCAAAATTTAAAAATCACTCCCAAATTTTTCTCATTTCACCTTTCAATAGCAGTTGTTTGAGGTTCTGTTTTAAACTTATGTTTTGAGCTGTTCTGGTTCCTATCTACTGATGAATTATAGACTCTGGATATGGATGCGAAAAATTTATCGAAAAGATCACGTCGTCCTATTGTCGCTTTACTGACGACGGGTTTTCTTATGACCAGCGCTGCCAATAGCTCTTTAACATTCAGGCAATGAAGAATATCACCATTTTTTTTTTATAATTTTTAAAAAATTAAAAAATTATTTGTTTTGATACTTTATAGTTTTGGATTTTGAGTGTTTTGGCTGGCTTTGCGACGACGCGAGTCATCGCCGCTGGCGAAAATCTATAAAACCCGGTCAGTCAGTGCTTTTTCCCGAGCTGTTTATGAAGTTGCGTCAAAAATTGATGAAAATGTCAACCCAAAAACTAGAAATCGTGTATTTTCCAAAAGGGTGTTTGAATAAAATTTCAATGCCAAAAAGTTTTTTTTTGTTGCTTTCGACCTAAAAGTCGGAAGAAATGGATCCAAATCATGATGTTCGGGGTGATTCGGCATTTCGTACAAATATCTTTTTAATTTTTACATATCAATAGCGTCGTCGAAGCTGTTCCTTCCGACCCTAAAATAAAGATAAGTTGATCTAATATATAAAAAATAAAATACGGTAAATATAAAGTTACTCTACCAGTACTCTGAATATTGGGAAAAAATTTCTTACGTGTTTTGCCTCTTGAACACGAATCGGAAGGAGAATGCGCGGTCTCATAGGGTTCGGATTAGAAAACTTTTTAAAAAAAATTACCCCATTTTCAAGCACCTTTTCTCCAAAAATCACTCAAAGCCTTTTTTTTACCAGCATTAACAATACACCTAAAACAAACTGGCAAAACTTTGCACAAAATATTGTCGTTTTTATCAAAAAAATACTCCTTCTTACACAGTTCCAAATGAAGAAATGTCATACTTTGACCAGATGGAATTTAGTAACTTTGCCTTATTTTTCATGTTTGATAAATGAATCCCCGCCAACTTTTCGAATTCAAATGTGAGCAATATTTTTTCCCTTCATTTATGTGTGCAATTGTTGTGGGCGGTGATTCATTTATTACCAACATGAAAATAACAAAGTTACTAAATTCCATCTTTTGTGTGTAACATTTCTTTATTTGAAACTGTAGGAGGTTTTTTTCGATAACGATATTTCAATGCAAAGTATCCCAAAAAAGGGTTTTTAGGAATATTTTTATGATGTTAAGAAGAAGGAGGCATTTTGGTATTGCAACCAGGCTGGAAGGGTTTTATTTTAATTTTTCAACTCGAACGGTATGAGACTGCGATCTTCCCGGGTTCGTATTCGGAAACAAAACACGTAAGCCTTCCAGGTGCGTAATGTAAAGTTTATATTACCTAAAAAAATCCCCCCAAATGCACTTATCCACGATCACATTAAAGAGAATTAATATGGGGAGGTTTTTTCATCTTAGCTTGATAATATTTAATGGGTGTAGTCGCGTGCATCCTGATAATGACCTACTTTTGAAAAAAAAATTCATAAAATTCAAATTTTAAAAGTTTTGCCCTCTGGTACATAATTTCAGGTTAGGTTTACTATGTTAATTTTTTGTTACATTACATATTAAACCCAAAAAGTAAGTCATAAAACTATGTAGGCATTTCTTCCTTCTCAGGAACTTAATGTCAAGTAAGATGTTCATAGTATCAATATGACGTATGACGTACATTTATAAAATACTAGTAATGGGAAAAATTTACTTTAGGATCAAAAGATTTATGATAAAAGTAAAATGTTATTAGGGAATGCTAACTTTTTCATTTTTACTCCTCGCATCTCGGCGGCCAAGAAATCGGGTTATTTGAAAAAATAGTGGCAACCATTAACCCCTCTATTTCGGCAAAATATCAGTTGTCCTTCTTCAAAACCACCATCCATATCAGTATTATACTTATAACACTATTCTAACACTGATTCACATAAAACTTAAGTTTAAAAAGTTTTTTGGTCGAACATCCGATAGCAAAGCAATGATTGAGTGTATGGTGAGAACGTTGTGTTGTGGAACCCACGTCGCGAGCATGGCGCGCTCACCCGAAAAATTTGAATAGAACGGAAACAAAATTGTCGTAACTTCAACACTACTCCTTGATTAAAATGAAACAAAAAAAATTTTATTTCAACATTTAGGCTACACGGTCATGAAGTTTCCCAAAATCATTTAACAGACCCAGTGACATTCTTCATTTTATTCAAACTATCTAAACTCCCAGAATATCGATTGGGAAATTTTAACAAATTTTATTTCAACTTATTTTATGTCCACCCGAATAAAAAAAAAAGCAAATTTTTTTGTTTTGCTAATTTTGAAATTTGGGTAACAAAAATAACAATATCAAAAAAAGTTGAATATATTGAGTAAAATCTGTAATCTTTGTACTAAAACATACTTTTTTTGTCCATAGTGAGCTATCAAGCATCTTATCTGATGGTGTAAATTTTTTAAAATACCCTCTTAAATGTTTTTGGGTTTCTAATGAAACAGCATCATTTTTAACCTATTTCTCAAATTTTTTTAACATTATTAATTTTAAAAAATGAACAGTCTTCCGACTGGCGTTTGAGAATGACAAAAATTAGCAGCACTAATTCCAAAGATTTCAAAACAAACAGAGTTGCCAATTTTTTTTTAATTTTAAAAAACTTTTGCAATATTTTCATCTCAAAAAAAATTTCTGCTCTGCTAGAATGATCTAGTACGCTTGACTTCTAAATTTCCCGTTGTTTAATTTTGTTTATCTACATTTGGTTTAAAAAGAATTTAAAAAACATTCAGTCTTGTTTTTTGCTCATATGTTTGCGCATGTTTGATTCCCAAAACATAAATTCAACAAGAAAATCTTCACCCAAATTTTCAACCTTAAAATATCGAGACAACTCATAAATTTCCTTTTTTTAAATAATGGGCCCAAAGTTCTCAATAAATCGAAACGACAAAGTGCCCTATCACAAAAAATGACGTTAAAAACGCGCTTAGCATCACTTTAATTTATGGGTTATCCATCTGAGTTCAAAAAAAATTCAATGGCAAGTAAATTAACACCCCTAACCAGAAATCCCAAAAAAAAATCAACAGGTTTGTTAAAAATACCAAGATAAAGGTTTAAAATCGTAAAAAATGCATGGGCTCTTATGGCGAACCAACCGTGTGGCAAGAGTGTTCGAGAACTATAATTTTTGGTAGTGCTGTGGGTGACATCACGCTGCTGGCGGAGGCGGGGAAGGCAAGATAAAATCGACGAACAGGCTACCCTTTTCTGGTGTATAATCATTGATTTTGACCAACGTATAATTTGAGATGTCATCTGTCATTTGCCCACAGGACACGAAACTGTTCCACATATGTTTAAAATCAATAGAAAAGATAGACATATAGTTTTATTGGTGTACAATCAGCGTTTTACAAATAGGACAAGTCAAAATTTTGGCAATCCTAAAAACAGGTATACATATAGATATTGGGGCAAAAATTTCTTGATGAACAGACAATATAAAGCAAGGGGGGGCCCTAACAATACCGAAGGAACAGACATACATAAAAAAAAACATAGTTATAAAATCTAAACCATGTTCAATGAGTAATAAAAGGGGTAGCCATATATTTTTGGGGGGTGAATACCAGGTTTTGATGTAAATTTTTTTTTAAATTATTTTCCCCGGTTCATTTTTTAACATATTTTGGGATCTTCTTATGGCGCAAATTATCCGTATTTGCCCCTTTGATGAATAAAGTTTTTTTAAAAGTGCAACAGTTTAAATTTTTTTTGTTACAAACAGAAAACTGCGTTGATTGCCTAGTAAAATAGTGTGCAGTTTTGGACAGTAGTTCGAAGCGCATTCAACCTACTGGCACGTGCACTGCGAATCGTAATTCGCCTGTTGTCGTAGTGTTTAAAATGATTTATTGTCAGTTCAAAAGAGTTTATATTCGTGATGGATCAAGTGGTGGTGCAATTTGGGTTTCCCATTTTGGACATCGTTTTTTGAGAATCAGTTTGGAAAAAAAGGGCCGAATTGGTGCGTTCTGGTCATGTGTGTCAGGTGCGGGAAGTAAAAACAATTGATTATTTCAGCATACATGCGAAGTGATTAGCAAGCAGCAGCGACAACAAATCAATTTCTCTATCAAACTGGGGGGTGAATTCATATTTTTTCCCAAAAAATTCCCCAAAATGTAATTAAAACTTACATGTCTGATGTAGGAGTAAATTACACGAATACAAAAAAAAAAAAATAAAAGATATATTAATTAATATTGAAGAAATATAAAAATATATTGAAAATTTGTTTTTATATATTAATACATTTTCATATTTTCATATTCGTTTTCTGTCAAATTTGTTTTTAGATTATTGAATTTTTGGGATAAACAATTCAATTGTTTATATCGATGTGAAATTGAAGTGGCAAGAATGGCAATTGCCTTTTTTTTTTCCCTTTTGTAGATTGATTGTAACAGAGAAGTGCTTGTGGCGACTTTTAAACACGTCTACGCAATATTTCCAAACATAAACGCCACCGAGGGTTCCAAAACAAGTTTTTGAACAAGAATGGACAAGTCAACAAACGTTGGGATACGGTAGAACAACTTTTGAAATTTCGTATTGCGGGTGCATTTAAACGCGTACTTTTTCACCCTACAACACAGCGGGGGTCAAACGACTACCCTTTTTTTTTTCATTTTCATTTGATTCAAGGTTTTTTGCGGCCGACTCGTTCATTGCCATTCATTTATTGTAGGCGCGCTTTTGACCGTTCTCATCTCTTTGATAGGAGCCACCCCTCCCAATCACAATACAAATGCCGTTTTGACGTTGCGTCCCGAAAATTTGAACTATCGCCTTTGTAGACAATGGGGGTAAAAGGGGATAAGTGATATGCTGGATCCATTTTTCCGATTCCGCCACTGGCGCTGCACGTTAAACTCCCCCCCCCCATCCAAGTTCATTACCGGGACCTGCAGTATTCTTATTGCTTTTTTTTTTGTAGTAGAAAAAATTCATTAACTTGTCATTACCCCATAAAATAGTTCCATATGAAATATTGGGAATTTGGAAAAGCATAATAAACAATCAGAGCATGGGGACCAAACATGTTTTTATTTTTCCGAAGGAAAAATGTGTATTTTGATTTTTTTGCTGCTGCTCTATGTGAACTGCCCAGTTTAGGGGAGTCATCTATGAATGCCCAGCAATTTGACACTGTCCCCCTTTGGGGGTTAGGAAAAATATATTCGATGAGAAAAGTATTTGTTGTGTTTTATTATTTAAAATTTAATATTACTTTTTCCCTCCTTACCCGATGTAGTGAGAGTTGTGTCATCGGAAAACTCGATACAATCACACCCAAAAAGGTCATTGACGTAAATTATAAATAGGAGCGGGTTTAGGACGAGCCTTGCGGCTCGACACATAATCATTTTTTAAAATTAGAAAATCAAGGACAACACTTTTCGCCTTTTGAGATAGAATAAAAAAAAGGTGAAAAGTGCCAAAAGCCTCTTTTTTTCCACAAGCCCGAGTACACCATCCTTTTCCATCCACAAAACATGCTAAATAGAAAGGATGTGTTGATAGAGATTATGAAAAGGGGAACGTAGTAGGTATATATTTGCATAGGATGTATTTGGTATAGAACTTCAAATCCTAGCTTTACTATTGACGAGGTTACTTTTCAACCAATTTGAAGACCTCAGTTAGATTATCAAAATGAAATATAAATTACATTCTGGAAGTAAAAACTTTTCCAAAGCTCTGGGAATATTATTTATTGAATATTGTTATATTCGGTATGAATTTTAAGTCATTTTTCAACTAGGTATGTTGATAATTCGACAGTAGTTATTGGCATTTGTCAGGAATATAGAAGCCTTTCAGTTATTATGCCAGTAGTGGAAGTATAGCAGGAGTTTGCCAGGATGTCAAAGATATTGTTAATTGATATTCCCTCAAAGAAGTTTCAAGACAAATTGAAAGGGTTTTTACCAAATTTACTAGGTATACCTGCCCTGAATGGACATAAATTTCGACCCCAAAGTAGTTGACGACTTTTATTTAAATCAACCATTAGGTCTTAAAAGGGATTTTACTTTTTGACGGTGAACTTTTAATGTTCAGGAACCAAAACATGCAAACATATGAGCAAAAATCAAGACTGAATGTTTTTCAACTATTTTCATTTTAACCAACTTGTAGATAAACAAGATTAGACAACGAATTGAGAAGTCACGCGTTACTATTTGTATCACGAGGATTGTACACCTGAAGGATCAATAAAACTATATATCTATCTATCTATTGATTTTGATCATATGTGGAACAGTTTCGTGACCTGTGGGCAAATGACATCACAAATCATACGTTGGTCAAAATCAATTATTATCCCAGAAAGGATAGCCGAGTTCGTCGATTAACTGCCTTTACTCACGCTTTCCACTAGAGCGTGACGTCACCGTGGAACACTACAGTTGTTCGCCATGAGAGCCTCATACATTCTTCACGATTTTAAAACCTTTATCTTGGTATTTTTATCTTCAACATGTTGATTTTTTGGTGTTTCTGGTTAGTGTGTTAATTTTCTTCAGCTCCATTGAATTTTTAGAACGCTAGAGGCCCACGTTCTTTATGGATAACCCATAAATTGAACTAATGCTAAGCGCGCTTTAAACTTCATTTCGAGAAGGCACTTGTTGCTTGATTTATTGAGAATATTTTAGAAACTTCGGCCCATCATAATAAATAGGAATTGATGAGTTGTCTCGATATTTTTATGAGTTGAAAATTTGGGTGAAGTTTTTGAGAGCTTGTTGATGGTTCTTACAAAAACTACGGCTTCAGGCATGATCTGAAGTTGAAACAGCTTGAACTCACTGCCTAAGGAATTATGCCAACCCTTTAGTAACTTTTGGAGAGCTATATTTACGTCAAATATTTTCAATAAATCAAAAATAGTTCAAAACAAGTGTCTTATCACGAAGTGGGCTCAACACGCCTTAACAGTTGATTCAATTTTCACTTATTCACGACAAACTATAGACGCTTATGGCAACATATGATCCATTGAAACGAAAGTCAGATGATTCAACAAACATAAACACAAAACGACGGAAAAATGTTACTAACAGAGAGAAAAACCGCTGTGGAAAAGCAGAAAATACATGGGTACTTATGGCGGATGAACCATCCAGGTTCCTTGGTGATGTCAATGACGATGCGAAATCCGCGCATGTGCAGCTGAAATTTGGGCAAGGTAATAGGAAATGCATGGGTCTTATCTTATGGCAAACCAAGCATAGTGACTACTTCGTTATGATCGGCTTAAGTCTACATTGCATTTAAAATTTTCACTGGTTTGTCAGTCGGACATTTTGAAGCATATTGTGAGTTTCTAGATCCCAGTATAATGAACGATTTAAAAATATCAGAAAAATAAAGTTATCTCCAATAATATCAATATAATTAGTAGAAAGTTAAAAGCAAAAGATAAATTAGTACTGCCATTATTTTTATTATAATATACAGATGATTGAAAAACTATCAATTTTCTGTGATATCAGTAAAAGTTATGAGTCTGTGATATGCTACACCTTCATTAGTTTCAATGCGATTGGTCTTCGAGGTGATATATATTGCAGCTCGTGAAGCTTCAGAGCATTTGATGATAATATAAGTGTTGTAATAGATGCAACTGAAAATCAAATTGAAATGTCAACAAATGTTTAGCGCCAAGGTACCAACAACAGTAAAAGAAAGTTCTGCCTTTTGTTGAGAGAATGATTGGCCAAAAAACTGGAAAATATTATCAAAGTTGTGAAAATGAATATGATCGATTGTACCTATGAAAACGATCAAAATATAAACAAGTCAAAACTTAAATCAAATATGGAAGCAAACACAAGGTAGAAAATAATCGAAACCACTGACCTTACTAACTACTAAACAGAAAAAATGCCAATAAAATTATCATAGATCCAGCATTGGAGACAGACATTCACCAGGTCTATCGATAAAATACACAATGAAAGGATGGCCGAGTTCGTCGATTTTTTTTTCTGCCTTCCCCGCTCCCGCCAGCAAAGCGTGGACGTCGCCGCGGAACCTCTTCTGTTGGTTTGCCATAAGAGGCGCCCAGCATTTTTACGATTTTCAAAACCTTTATCTTGGTGTTTATAACTTAAACCTAGTGATTTTTGGATGTTTCTGGTTGGTGTGGTAATTTACTTTTTAAATTGAACTGATGCTAAGCGCTTAGACGTCATTTCGATAGGGCACTTCGTTGTTTCGATTTATTGAGAATATTTGTAGGAAACTTTTGAGCCAATTCTTATAAAAAAGGAATTAATGAGTTGTCTCTGATATTTTTTATGAGTTGAAAATTTGGGTGAAGTTCAATAATATACCTACCTCTGAGAGGATGAGAGTTTGTAAGAGAAGTCACAATTGTTGGTATGGGTTTATTTCAAAGTAAAAAGTTTAAAATTTATAAAAAAAATAATAATCTGAGATTTATATGATAATAAAATAAATGTTCATTATTTAGTCACGTGTGAAATTGATATACGAATGAGAATATAAAAAGAACTGGAAAAATATAACTTTCTTACAAAAAACTATGGGACATATTCTTCCAGGCATGATCTGAAGCAAAAACAGCTTGAACTAACACTGCCTAAGAATTATGTCAACCCTTCAGCATTTTCGAAGAGCTATCGGGTGATTCATATCGTGAGGTACTTTTATCAATTATTTTTTTTACAGAATAGGCGTCAGTTATATCCAGCCGTCGCTGTAGTTTGACTGAGTATTGATTACCATTGCATCATGGATAGACTCACACCAGAACAGCGACTTCAAATTATGGAACTGTATTACGAAAGTCAGCGGTCTGTGGAGCAAGTTTTTCGTGCACTTCGAGCAACGTAAGGTCGGAATAATCGACCCAGCAAACGCACTATAATTGCCAAGACGATCCAAAATTTTTAAACCGCATTATTAGATGACCGGCGACCAGCACGTGGCAAAGAAAATGTAGCTGCGGTAGCTGAGAATGTACGAGAAGACCGTGAACAATCGATGCGACGTCGTTCTCAACAGGTTGGTTTGTCGTATGCAACAACGTGGCGTATTTTAAGTAAGGATCTAAATTTAAAAGCATACAAAATCCAACTTGTCCAAGAATAGAAGTCGCCAGACCTGTCCGAGTTTTCAGTGCCTGGGCTCTGGAAAAGCTCAATGAAGATCCGCTGTTTCATCGCCAAATTTTGTTCAGTAATGAGGCCCGTTTCTGGCTTGATGGATACCTTAATGTTAATAAACAAAATTTCCTGATTCGGGGTGATGCGCACCCGGAAATAATTCAAGAACAGCTGCTGCATCCAGCAAAATGCAGTGTGTGGTGCGGTTTATGGGCAGGTGGCATCATCGGGCCATATTTTGTCAAAAATCAGGCTGGCCGAAACGTGACCGTCAATGGTAGTCGATATCGCTATGCTAACGGACTATTTATCGCCCGAACTTAATGCCCGTGATGTTGGTGATATTTAGTTTCAACAAGATGGGGCTTCTCCCATACTGCGCATGAAACCATGAGAAATCATTTTGGTGAGCAGCTTATTTCGTTTTGGACCAGTGAATTGGCCGCCTAGGTCATGTGATATCACCCTGTTGATTATTTTCTTTGGGGTTACATGAAGTCTCAAGTTTATGCGAACAAGCCAGCTCAGATTGAGGCTTTGAAAGCAAAACAAAACTCGTGTTATTGGACAGATTCCCGTCATTATGCTCGAACAAGTGATCAAAAATTGGAGGTTGCGAATGAACTATCTACGGCGTAGCCGCGGCCAACATTTGACCGAAATTAATATTTAAAAAATAAATGGTATCAATTGTTCTTTCAATCCATAATAACGTTTTTCCCATCACATTACATTTTATGTGTTTTATTTCAAAATATTTTCCTGAACCTCACGATGAATCACCCGATATATTTACCTCAAATATTTTCATCGAAAAACAGTTAAAAAAACAAGTGTCCTATCACGAAGTGAGCTCCAACACGTATTTAACAATCAATTCAATTTTCAGTTATTCACGACAAACTCTAGATGCTTATGGTACTAGAAATACATTGAAACGAAAGTCAAATGATTCAGCAAACATAGACACTTGAAAACGACAGAAAAATGTTACCAACAGGAATAAAAACCGCTGTGAAAAAGTTGAAAAATACATGGGCACTTATGGCGGATGAACCATCCAGATTCCCTGGTGCCGTCAAATGGCTGATGCAAAATCCGCGCATGTGCAGCTGAAATCAAGCACAAAACGTTTTGTTGTTTGTATGTAATAGCCCGAAAAGGTTTTTAGGGAAAGAAAGGTTATTGGAAACGAGAAAAATTGAAAGTGCTGTTTCTATGGGATTTTTTGAAGACCATAACACATTCGAGCGATGGACATGCATAATTCTTTGGTCGTAGAAAAGTTTTCAGGAGTATACATTATATACAGGGTGTAACTGAATAAGTGTAAAACATTTAAGGGAGGTGATTCCTCATCGAAAAAAGATAGGATCTTTTCATATAAAGAAACTTCATTGAGCATCCCTTGTTAAGATACAGCCCTTAAAGGGGTAATCAAAATTTGTATAACAATTTTTTTCACAAGCACTGAAAAGTTACAATATTGAAATTAACCTGACGTTTTGTACTACCAAAAGACACTTAGCCAGTAATTTATTTGGTTTACCCCATGGTTGTAGGGGTGAAAAACGCAACCCTAAAATTTATTTCCAATGTAACTTTTGTCTTATTATTTGTTTACCATTTAAAAATTTATTTCCGATAGCCTGTTTCCATTCTAAACAAAAAATGTCTCCTGGTTTTGCCAAAATAAACCAGTAAGCAGCAAAACATTATTTTACGAACAACTACAGAGATACATCGTCATAAATGCGAACTGGATTTATTGTTAGTTTTGTAGTTAGTACCTGCATTAAACGATTAAAGGGTAATAAACAAAACTAAGTTATTGATAACAAAACACACAACATGTAGAAATCATAGTGAATGTTCAATATGTCTACCTTCAAACATTACGCATGCGTCTAGACGTCGCGCATTGAGCCACGTATTCGCTCAAATATTCCTGGAGTCTCTCTGATTACCCTGCGCATCGATGATGCGGTTTCTTAAGTCCTCTACACCGCGAACAGGATTTTTGATATACCAAATGCTGTGAATGGCCCCAAATAGAGAAATCGAGAGGATTGAGACCCGGGGATCGAGCGGGCCATTTATGTGGTCCTCCTCGACCTATCCACTGATTTGCATATGTTTCAGTTAAATGCTGACGTGCTACTTGACTAAAATGGGCGGGAGCCCCATCATGCATAAAAAACATATCCCTTCTGACGCCCAAAGGAACTTCCTCCAGCAGTACTGGATGCACTTCTTTTAAAAAAATTGAACGTATGCCTCACCATTTAATCGAGGAGGTAGAAAATGAGGCCCAATTAAATCATCCCCAATAACTCCGAGCCACACGTTAAGAGAAAACTGTTCTTGATGGCTAGTTTCGACAATAGCGTGAGGGTTTTCATCAGCCCATATGTGGTAATTATGAAAATTAATAATCTTGTCCCGAAAAAAACTACATTCGTCTGTGAATTCTATCGTCTCAGAAAGTCACAATTTCTTCTAATCATTTCCAGCATCCAATTGCAAAATTCAAGACGGTTCGGAAAGTCTCGCGGTAACAGTGCCTGTACTCGTTGCAGATGGTAAGGGTATAAGAGTTGTTCCTTTAAAATTCGAAATACCGTCATATGATCAACATTTAGCTGGAAAACAATCTTTCTAGTACTGGTAGTAGGTTGTTCTTCAATCAAATTAAGTACTGCTTCCTCAAGCTGTGGTGTTCGTATTTCTCGATGGCGACCACAATCCTGCGTTCTTTTGTCGAATGAACCATATTCTCGTAATCGTTGATGAAGTCGAGCAAATATTCTATGTGAAGGATGCTGCCGTTGAGGATACATTTCAGCATATCTTCTAGAAGCTTCTAACCCATTCCCCTGCGACAGACCGTAAACGTAATGCATATCAGCCAGTTTCCCATTTTGTGTATGCCATTTTATTAACAAGTGAATTATTAAAGTAACAAATCAAGAACAGAACAACAACACACAATTAGTATTAATTCAATTTCGAAAATTCCCAAACTGACAGCGTCATACCAATTTAATTGTCACTATCGCTAATAGCGACCTACTAGATAGATTAGTTTCGTATTTTCGCATTTATGACGATGTATCTCTGTAGTTGTTCGTAAAATAATGTTTTGCTGCTTACTGGTTTATTTTGGGCAAAAACCAAGAGACATTTTTGTTTAGAATGAAACAGGCTATCGGAAATAAATTTTAAATGGTAAACAAATAATAAGACAAAAGTTACATTGAAATAAATTTTAGGTGTTGCGTTTTTCACCCCTTACAACCATGGGGTAAACCAAATAAATTACTGGCTAAGTGTCTTTTTGGTAGTACAAAACGTCAGGTTAATTTCAATATTGTAACTTTCAGTGCTTGTGAAAAAATTGTTATACAAATTTTATGTACCCCCTTTAAAGGGGGTGTATCTTAACAAGGGATGCTCAATGAAGTTTCTTTATATGAAAGATCCTATCTTTTTCGATGAGGAATCACCTCCTTAAATGTTTTACACTTTTCAGTTACACCCTGTATATATATATATATATATATATATATATATATATATATATATAATAGAAACGTATAAGGGGAAAACAGGATAACGGAAAGCAGGCAGAGTCAAAAGCAAAACCTAAAATGGAACAACGCAAAGAAAAACATAAGAAAGATAATTCACCCGGTCGAGAGTTTTCAGGAAAACATTTTAGGAAATATAGAATTTGACAGAACAACGTCGTCGGGTCAGCTAGTAATAAAGCGGTGGAATAACAAATGTTATTCAACAAGAGTCAAATAACACATTTCTTTAATTATCTTATACAAGATATCTCCATAATAAAATGAACAATGGTCATGGCATGTGTTGATATCTTTCATGAAACTACTTCTTTCCAAAGGTATTTATGGGACCAACAGAAAATTGTGGAAATGTTAATCATCCAAATTAGATGCTTTGAGTTCAGTTCATTCAAAAAATGGTAGAAATATATCTGATATTAATTTATTTATTAATTAGAATTAATTAAAAAGAAAATTGATACACCATAATTGTGTTTTTCTGATTCATCAGTAGTCTTACATTTGTAAGGCATAGAATTTTATTCCTTGTGATTTAGGAACAGGCATCTTCTTTTTATAAAATTTTATATTAAATACAAGACTTTCATTAAAAAATTTTCTAGGATTGTTTAAAACCCACGACACATGTTTCACTATACAGTAGCTTTTCAGGGGGGTACCTCCACCTGAAGGAGTTATTGTATAGCAAAACAGGTGTCGTGATTTTGTAAACCAAATTCATTGAAAATCATTTATGAAGTATATTTCGTTAACTTCAGCGAGCGAGCGAAAGAAGAATTTTAAAATAATCAACATTTTTATTAATTCATTGATCACGTATAATAGGCAGTATATTGATTTTTCCCAAAATTTAAATAAAAGGAATAACATGTCTCATAATGCATGATGATGATGTGCATCTTGTTATGGATGACAAGCAAACAGTGATCTCTGAAATTTGATAAAACGATGATAAGTGAATATTGTAAAAGAGTCCTAGTCTCATAGACTGCAACAAGTGTTCCCAAACCACAAGGTGCAACGCGAGTGAAAGTCGCAAATATAAATGGTAAATTTCTGTGTTGTGAAAGCATTGAAAAAGTGAGGTTATATTTCAAAACAGAAAAAAGTAGTGAAATAACCAAGGATATACTGGAAAGGAGGAAAAAGCTCCGAGCGATTATTAGGAGTATTCCAACAGTTTTTAACCCATGGCCAAAAGAAAAAACTGAAGGACGTCGAAGAGGTTGTGAGTACATGTCAAACCTCATTTGACGAACAGAAACCAAGATGGTTTGTGACGGAAATTAAAGCTAGAAGTGAAAATAAAGACCTAAAGCACCGTATAAGCATTGAAACAAAATTGGGGATGATATTGAAACAAAAGATAAAGATTCAACATTATAGCGGGTCAAAGCAAACGGACCCAAAAAAAAAAAATATTGTTATCAAGATAAAAACAATGAAGATACAAAGGGATAGCAACAATTTTGAACTGTGTTAGACTTAAAAACAAAGATGATGGGCAGATTCTCTCAAATTGAAAAGTACAACTGAAAAGGATATTCTCAAAAACTATTAAACAGGAAAAAGGAACAACAATTAGAAAATGTGGCCTTGAAGGGATGATAAGAAAATCTACCTATGAAGATCTACCACATAAAGCGAGTTCTTTTTAAAAAAAACTAGAGATGTGAAAAGAGATAAGGATACAAGGCAGCTTTTGTGTAAAGGGGGTAGTCTATTTAAAAAATCTGACCAAGACGATCCCATAAGGATCAGAACGGAGAGTGATCTTTCCACTAAGCATTAAAACAGATCAAAGTATTAATAAAAATTATTATAATTCACGGAACTAAATGATATACTAGATGAATATAAAACTTGTAATACCTATGAATGTAGCAGTTTGTCAAATTTAGTTTTTTTGATAGACATGAAAGGGATATTAACTTAATTCATGTAAATATTAGGAGTATATACAAAATTTTCATCAGTTTTTGGTATTTCTGGAATCTTAGGAAGGAATTGATGTTATTGTCATGTCGGGGACCCACAGAGTATATAATTTGTGATTTTAGTATCCCTGGATACCTATGTATTTCCAATAATAGTACATTAAACAAGTGTGATGGTTGTATCACCTATGTAAAAGATGAAATTTTGTGTAGAAAGTCAGCTATTAATAAAAATAATTAAAAAAATTTTAAAAACCACAATACAAAAAAAAAAAAAAATAAGTTTGTGGATATACTAGCAACATACAGAGGTTTCGCTTATATCAAAAGAGGAATTCATACAGGATTTGAATATAATACTACAAAAATAAAATAGAACAAGATAAAGTTTATATATTTGCTGTGATATAAACATTGATCTATTGGACATGGATATAGATTCATCAAATGATTATGTAACAGTCATGCAAAGTCATGGTTTTTTAGTGGAATTAAAGGCAACAAAGAAAAGTAAATAATTCTAAGTCGTGCCTTGATCATTATTTTATTAAATGTAACAGTGGATTATTTCAAAAAAATTAATAGTGTCATTTTAGAAGAAAAGCATGACCAACATGATCCCATCTTATTGAATATCTTTAGAAAGCATTATACAAAAAAAAAAGAAAGGTCTTATGAAATAATAAATTACGAAAAAAATGCAAAAAATTGTTGGGCAGAGAGGACTGGGAAAGTGTATTGGAAATGTCTAGATGCGAACCAATGTAGGAAGATATTTATTAATAGGCTTAAAGATATTATTGTACATCTACTAAAAAAAAAAAAATAATAAGTAATAGAAAAATTAAGGGAAAACTTGATCACAGGTGGATTGTTGATTTCAATAAGAAAGAGAAATAAACTAAAAAAAAAAATGCACTTTAAGGATAATAACGAACCTCTTAATGGGTATAAAGAGTATAGAAAACTCTTACTAAACTCATTCAAAAAGCTAAGTACTTATACTATAAACAATTAGCCGAAAATGCCGAGACCAAAAAAAAATTTGAATGTAATAAAGGAAGCCACCAATGATCGAGTGGAAAGTAGAAATAAGGTCAATTAAGGATAGTGGAAACGAAAATTAAATGACAAAAAATTAATTGCCAATAAATTTAATTCGATTTTACCAGATGGAAAAAAGCTAGCAGATAAAATAACAGCTTGCAACTATAGAAATGATGGTCAGACAATGAATTTATTTTTTTAACCCCAGCACAGAAAAAAGAAATTTTAGAGCAAATCAAAAAATTAAAACGGGGTTAAAGGTGGTGAAGACTGCATTTGTTCCAACATAATAAAAAATTCAAAGAACAATTAATTAAAACCATTGTATCACATAGTAAATACTGTTTTTGGTACTGAGTGTTTCCTGAAATTTGAAAACTACAATAGTTATACCACTGTTCAAACAGGGAGATAGGAAATCAACAAATAATTATAGGCCCATTGCGCTAACAAGTTCTATAAGTAAAATAATAGAAAAGTGTTTAAGGCACAAGATATTAATCTATCTGGAAAAGAATAAAATATTGCACCCCAATCAATTTTGCCTTCAGAGAGAACAACAGTACCGAAAATGCCTTTGCAGGGTCACAGAGGAATCCTAAAAAATTAGATGAGGGTAAAAAGGATAGGTATATTCCTTGATCTGCAGAAGGCATTTGACAGGGTGTCGCACCAAATTCTTTTGGGAACGTTTGGAACGGGTAGGAATTAGAGGTATACCAAATAGCCTGGTTAAATCATACTTATCTAAAAGAAATCAGAGTGTAATCATCCAGTGAGGAGAGTGACAAACTAGAGATGGAATTTGGTGTGCCGCAGGGTACAGTGCTCTCGACACTACTGTTCAATGTTTATATAAATGGTCTTATGTATAAATTTGGGATGGGATTTTTCTGTTTTGCAGATGACTCTGCAGCAATAGTATGGGGAAGACTGGGAAACTACAAAAATAAATGCTGAACTAGCATTGCACAAAATAAAAATGGCTGGACTGCAGTTTGTTTTCTCTTAATATAAAAAAAAACGAAGTTTTAACTTTTTCACTTTCCTCCGAGTAAAGCCGAATTTTTATAATCTAAAATTGCATAATTCTCAATGTGATCTAGAATTACGATGTAAATGTGATAATGGGATTGAGAGAAAATCCTCTATAAAAAAACTTGGGAGTAATCATAGATGAAAACCTTAGTTGGAAGGAACATATTCAATATGTAACTGGTAAAATTAGAAAATTTATTTATAAATTCTATGAGTTAAGAAACATTTTATCGTTTTCATTTTTAAAAAATTGTCTATTTTCACTAATAGAGTCAATAATAAATTATGGTATTGTAGTCTGGGGAGTACAGAACAAACAATTATGTCTAAGCTCATAAATGCGCAAAAGTGAATTATAAAGATAATGCTCTTTAAGAAGAAAGATTTAAAACATGGTGTAAATACAAGAAATGCAGCTAATAATAATCTCTTTCTGTGAAATCCTAAACATAACTTAACTTAAATGTTCAGTATAAACCCTTATCAAAAGCATATTTATTACATAGGTCCAAAGATTTACAATAGTCTACCCCATGCTATAAGAAATAGACCATACCATAAAGTAAAAAGGAAATTGTACAATGGATAATTGAGACTAAGTACACTGTAACCTCATGCTTTGATGGAGGAAATAAAACATGTTTTGTGGGTTGTTACCTCAGAATGATATTTTTTTTTTTATATCTTAGAATTTTCCAAAGTATTAATTTAAGTTAGTTAAGTAAATTGCTAAATGTTGTACCCCAAAATGAAATTGAATGTGATAATAAGTGGGTGCACACACAGTATTCAGAATACCATCGTGTACCGAATATAATGTATTTAGTTTATATCAATATATATGTGGTTGTTAAGAGATATTATCAATAAGATATGTAAAATATATTGCTGTTACTAAATAAATAAATAAATAAATAACCTATCATCTTTGAAATTCCCTCACTCACCTCGAGGAACCATCACTGAGCCGAAAAACAAAAGGGAATGAGGATTAACTATTGACCCTCTCGGTTTCTTTCAGGGCACTGGAGAGGATGTGATTCTGAGCGCTCTATGGGATCGGAAGAGGACTCTTCAGGGTGATAAACAAAAGATATGGTGAAACAAAAGGTCTGTGAGGGACAAGTGAGAGCTATTGTGTAGCAGATCAACTGAGATCTCCTGACCTGTACCTCATCAGGTAGGATACAATGGGCCAAAAGGCTTAGTGTCATCGGAGGCCACGGCCAGACGAGCCTGCGGGGGGGAGGTTTTAGTGGGTAAATATGACTCAGGACTCCACACACTACCTCAAGGTGCCCATAAAGGATTTCTCCACCTTCCAAAAAAACATTATCGATTATCTTCCATCGTACATCATGGTAATACTCTGATTGTAGAATTCTATTTTAATATATTCGCTACTGTATCTCCCATGAATCATCTCATAGTGCCGTTTAACTCACTCATTTCAACCTATGCATGTTCGAATTATGATCGTGGTTTGCCCCACGGTTCGTAATCTTGTTCGCATCGAACTTTCATAATAAGTATGCAGTCTTATTCAGTTCCCACTGGCGGAAAATACATACAAGCGAAATTCCTATTATAATGGAGGAGTTTCTTCCTAAAGTTTTAACGAAAACCTCTGTCTCTTCAATTGTAGAAATTCCTCTGGGTAAATTGATAATGAATACTCATTTTGTAGAACTGGTAAGTTACTGTGCATTGCATAATAAATGCTTTTTGCTCCATTTTTGTTCTCAAACTGTTCCTGTCGTTTCGTTGAGACAGATTCAACTGCTTGTCTCAAGTATTTTGACCGAATAACAAGAGTAGTAAAACGAAATGTCAAATTCACCGGGGAAAATTTATGAAATTGTAAAATATATCCAAAAATTTGTACCTCATGGGCTATTCAGGGATGTGTGTCAACAGACTGTATTGTAGATTTAAACACAAAGTTTATTAATTTATAATAAATCAATCAAACATTTATTGAAGTTTTCTTTCATAATCATATTAGGAAAATTACATCATCATAAACACTAGCTAATTCCACAGGTCAAGCATCGAAAAGATAATATGATTCAAGGTTTACTACACAACCATATATTGACAACTAATTAAGTATACAATTGTTTTGAACAAACCAGCATAACGAATTGACAAACAATATTGTAAAAGAATTATATATAATCTAATCCTACTGGAATTCTAAGAGAAACCCATCAACAGAGTAGTAGCTTTTTGCAGTAGAAAAGATTTGAGTCGCATTTAAAGACCATGATATTTGAGGATTCAATGTCATCACTAAGCTTATTATATAGCTTAACCCCACAGTACAAGAGATGATTCTGAGATACTGTCAATCTACTATATGGTTGATGTAGTTGAGATTTATTTCTTGTGAAATGTTCTTTTTGGCAAAATTGAAATATTATTTTAATATACATCAAAGTTTGGTAAATATACAAACAAGGCATTGTTAATAAATTATAATGCACGAATAATGGCCTGCAATGTTTACTTGCCAATGCACCTGCCAAAATTCTAATCGCCTTTTTCTGAATGACAAAGACTTTGTTAGCTTTAGCTGATAAACCCCATTGTTCAAGGCATTAGGAAATAACAGATTGAATTAAACTATGGTATAGAAGTTTGAGAACACCGAGAAAACAGTAGAAGATCTAGGAAGATGATCTCCAACCACTGATCAGATTTAGCCAATGTATAATGTGAAAGTGGGAAATTATTGTCCGAGGGAAATTATAAAAAAGGAATTTGTGGCACATTGACAGATTATTAAATTAAAGAAAAAAGCATCCTCAAGTGGGACTCGAACCCACAACCTTATGCTACTGAAATCGTCAATTGACGATGATGTTGGTAAATAGGTACCGGGTCCGACGGCCATTGATAAGTACGTTCGATTTTCGATTCATTCCAACATTCACATTAAATTAAGGAAGTAAAGTGTTCGCGAGTGTGTGTCGATTCTTATAGCCTCGATAGCACAGTGGTAAGAACGTATGTCCGGAAAGCATAAGGTTGTGGGTTCGAGTCCCACTTGAGGATGCTTTTTTCTTCAATTTAATAATCTGTCCATTATGCCACAAATTCCTTTTTCATATATATATATATATATATATATGTGTGTGTGTGTGTGTGTGTGTGTTTACTAGGCTTAAGTTTAACACTATCAACATGGTACTTCCAGGTAAGTTTATTATCTTATTATCAATATCAACTCCTAAGAATCTAGTACAATTTACTTGATGAATAGTTTCATTATTAAGTTTAACCAAATAGCTTTTATCTATTGTTGAATTTTTAGTAACAAAGTTGATCATTTGAGATTTTGCAGTAACCATTTAATATATTACTTCCAGGTAAGTTTATTATCTTATTATCAATATCAACTCCTAAGAATCTAGTACAATTTACTTGATGAATAGTTTCATTATTAAGTTTAACCAAATAGCTTTTATCTATTGTTGAATTTTTAGTAACAAAGTTGATCATTTGAGATTTTGCAGTAGGCCATTTAGAGAACACCACTCAGAAATTTGATCTGATACTTCCGGAGCTCTATGGTATTAGTGTCATCAGCAAAAATAACCGTAATAGAAGCTTTTGTACAAAATTTCGGAAGATCATTTATAAAAACTAGAAACAAACTAGGGGTCCCAAAACAGAGCCTTGTGGTATCCCAATTGATACACATGTTCTATCAGAATTTATCCATTCACTCTGACCAGCGGTCTACAATCAGCCAGGTAAGATCTAACCCAATTAAATGCAGAATCTCACACACCATGAAACTGCAATTTGTGAAATTCATGGTCAACGAGGTCAAAAGCTTTGCTCACGTAAAAAATAATCCTAAAGTATGCTGTTTGTTTTCCAAGATTTCCAGCACATGTTTTATGAGTTGATCAATTGCACTGCCAGTAGATTTATTTCTTCTATAAGCATTCTGAAGAAAATAATCCGTAAGATTCAAAGTAATTATATAATCTGTGATTGAAACAGTATTCAATAATCTTAGAAAACTGACTAAGTAGGGATATAGGTCTGTAAGATGAGCAGTCGACAGGAACACTTGTTTTGTATATTGGTAAAAATTGACATTATCAAGATATCAGGAAAATTCCCTCAATGAAAGTGGCGTTCACTATATTCGTCAAAGGCTCAGAAATCACATTAGCAACCTTTTAATGACATGGCCAGGAATTTCATCAATTCCTGAAGATTTTTCTTGCAAACTTTTTGATAACCTCTTCAATTTCTGAATTTAGTTACTGGGTATAAATTAATACTCGTAGAGCAGGTAAAATATAATCAATATTTTTAGTGTCTGGTTTGGAACGCTACTACTAACGGTTGAGAAGAAGAAGAGGTTGCAAATAGTATGATCATCAGAAAAGATGTCTGCATCATTCACACTTTGTAGAATCAATATTGCCAGTATAACCATTTGATGATTCACCTTTTTATCAGCTGAAGAGATTCTGTCATCATTGCAAGTTTTTTAGCTAGTTTTAATTTAGCCTGATATGAAGTTTTGAGCTCATGATATTCCTTTTGATATGGACCATTTTCAATAATTTATTCAATTCAGATACCTCAGCTCTATTTTTTCTTAACTTACCTTTTGGATATGACAAGTTGAAATTATAAGAAATTGTTTTATAGAAATTCTAAAACTCAGAATTTGCTCCAACTGAGTCATACACTTAAGACCAATCAGTCTCTAACAGCAAGCTATAAAAATTCTCAAAATTATTATCAGTTATAATACCACAAGAGAGTGAGAATAAAGTGAAAATAATTCGACAGATTTTCGAAAACTTATTGCCAGGCAATAGACACGAGAGCCCAACTGGCTCGAGTGGCTATTGCAAAATGGCAACAAGTTTCAAAAAGAAATCTGAGATTTTATACTTTATGGAAGTCTCGTGTGGTATTCTATAGATTATTTTTGATGTTACGATCACATTTCCTCGCACAATGATACAATGTACTGAACCGATTTTGATTCATTTCCCACTTTTCGTGCAATTGATGACAGTCGTCCAATTGACAATATAAGTTGTCAGAGAATAAAACAAAATACCTCAAATTATTCCCGCGCAATTTTCTAGGTAGAATATTCCCAATATAATAATGTTTTGATTGGCCAAAACGTACATGAATGATTTGAATTGAAAGTTTCCATTGGTTTCTAGAAATGTCAAAAATAATCACTGAAACATCTCGTAAGTGTTTCTAGGTTTAGATCGACCTGTTTGTAGCAGAAAGTTGCCAGCTGGAAGGTGTGATCAGATATAGAGGAATTATTAACAGTTTTTTTTTTATTTATTGCTCACATAATATACAGTTATAACATATGTATAAAAACTATGGAAATAATAAGTTGCATTTAATTTTTTTTTTTGCACCTAAGGGTATAACACACAATAAACTGGTTGAAAAAAGCTCTATTGAACATAACTTTTAATATGTAATTTTGGACTACATTTAGTGGATGAAGGGAGTTCTCATATGATCCGCCCCATACTAATATGCCATATCTTATAAGGGATTCCTACTAGTGATCAGTTGTGATCAGTCAGTTGTTCTTTATTTAGGATTTTACGGATATGGTACATTTTGTATATGAGTCTACGGACTTTTTTCACTAATTCAACGATATGTAGATCCCATTTTATATATTGTATATCAAATGTGCATTTAGGAAGCCAACTCGTGGTAAACAAGAACTCAGCAAGATTTTTGGGATTACTTTTGGACAGTAATCTGAAATTTGAAGAGCATATAACTCATTTAAATAAAAAACTGGCTTCTGGTTGTTATGTTATGAGGACAGTATCAAACGAATTAGGATCTACTGCTGCCAAATCTGTTTATTATGCACTTATAGACTCCCATTTACACTATGGCATATCTTTCTGGGGGGTATGTAACAATCAACTCTTCCAGTCAGTGTTTGTGCTTCAAAAACGGGCAATTAGATACCTTTGCAAAGCCAAATGGAGAGATTCTTGTAAACCTCTTTTTAAAGATAAAAAAATCCTAACTCTTGTCTCAATTTTCATATTGGAGACAGTGTCTGTAATTCATAAGAATAGATTGGAATATGAAATCAACAACATCCCCTATAATACTCGCCAGAACGAAAATAGCCTAAAGCTCCCCATACCCACTTCCAACCTAGTAAAAGATTCTCTGATATATAATGGAGTGAAAATGTATAATAAAATACCAAGTGATATGAAAGAGAGAAATCTCCAGGTTTTTAGATACAAACTAAAAACTTTACTTAGTGATAAGGCCTACTACAGCTTGATTGAATTCTATGATGATACACTTAGTTAATGTTTACATTTGTTCATATTGTTGATATTGTTAATTTTGTTCAAACTTTTAATGTTTTTGTGAAAGTATTTAATTAAGTCTCACCATTTGTTTTATATTTGTTTTATCCTGTGACGTGGTTATCAATTTTGACAGTGACTTATGTTCATTCGCATACTGTGAATTTTTATTTATGTGTTTGTCAACAAGATTTTTTCTTATGTACAATAAACATATATTCTCTCTCTCTCTCTCATTTAAGATGTTTATCGATGTTAACACCTAAATACTTAATATTGTCACATTCTGTTATGAGATCAGTAGAGTTCTCAATTTTAAGATTATTGTAATTAGGTCTATTATAATTTGTTATTAAAAATGCTATGTATTTTGTTTTTTTGTATTAAGTGGGAGTTTATTAAAATCCAGCCACTCTTTAACAGTTTGTACACCTTCTGCCACTTTTACTTTTACACCATCCCAAGAGACGTCTTCGAAGATCAATACAGTGTCATCTGCATATGAGATTGTAGATTTACTTATATTAAGGCTTAGTAGTGAATTTATGTATGTATGTATGAGTACAGGCCCCAATACTTTGCCCTGGGGGATTCCTAGTTGCGTATTTAAAGGTTCACTTACTGAGTCTCTAATTTTTACAGTATGTTTTCTATTATTGAGGTAGTTCCTGAAAATTTCTGACATGGTTCCACAGATCCCGTAATTTTCCAATACCTCAAGGAGTCTATTATGTGGGACCGTGTCAAAAGCCTTTGCTAAATCTAAGAAGACTGCAATACATTTTTTATTTCTTTCCAAGCTGTCTTTTATTGAGTTAACAACTTCATACATTGCGTCAGGGGTACTTTTACTTTCCCTAAATCCAAATTGATTTTTATGTAATATTTGATGCTTATTTAGATGATCATGGAGTCTAATCTTTATGCATTTTTCGAAAATTTTGAAAAAATTACTTATTATGCTAATGGGTCTGTAATTAGAGATATCTGTCACATTACCATTTTTATAGATTGGGGTTATTATTGAAGTTTTAAATTTGTCTGGGACTATGCCCGTTTCAAATATTAAGTTGATTATATATAAGAGTGGGGATATAATATACGAATGTATAAGTTTTAATGTTTTAGAAGTAATCCCATCTATTCCTGGAGAAGAGTTATTTTTTAGCGAGTTAATGTGTTGGATTATTTCGTTTTCAGTAGCTGGATAGAGGAACATAGATTCCGAAATAGTTGGGTACCTATTTTTGTAGTCATTAGCAGATCTTTTGATCTGACTAGCCATTTTTAAACCAATTTCATTGAAATATTTGTTGCAATAGTTAGCCATGTCAACATCATTATTAAATCTTACATCATTCCCATCATGAATTTCTATTGTATTTTTTTTTTTGCTGCTGTCGGTATTGCTTAATTCCGAGATTACTTTAAATAGTTTTCTGATATCATTTTTATTTTCGTTGACTGATTGTTTGTAATAGTTATTTTTTGCTGCGTGTATTATTTTGTTGGGTTGATTTCGGTATGATTTATATTCATTGAATAGTAATTCATTTTTACTCTTGATCGCTTTAAACTTCATTTTGTCCCTGTGTTTTATAGAATTGATAATGGCCTGTGAAATCCAAGGTTTTATTTTTTTAGAGCTTTTGATAGGGACTTCTTTTTTATTTAGGGACTGATTATATATTGCAATAAATATATCAGAAAATGTTGAATAAGCTATATTTGGGTTATTATATTCATGTATTATACTCCAGTCTTGCAGTTTTATTAGATTTAAAAATTTATTAGCATCCAGAATCTCAATAACTTTAGTATTTTTTTATGTTTGGAGCAGATAAATAGTCATAGTGCAATCCTAGATATACAGGATAGTGATGCGTAACATCTGCATTGATGGCGAATGACTTATATTTCAGATTGGTATATTGTAGATTTTCTTTCATAAAGATATGGTCAATACAAGTTGCTGTTGTAGGTGTTACCCTCGTATAAGTGTTAATATATATTCGAAGCCAAAGATGACATCAGAGCAAAGTAATTATTCGAAATAAGGTCTTTTTTATCCAGTATATCAATATTAATTTCTCCAACAAATATATCTATTTGGCTTTGTGGAATGTTTTGCAAATAATTTTCAAGTTCATTTACAAAAAGATCTGCATCTGTATGGTGCTCTGTAGCAGGCATGTATGGATATTTTGATATTATTTATTGTGCAACGAATTTGACTTATGGAGATTTTACAATGATGAAACATTTTGTTATCAAAAGGGAAATTTAGTTGGATTTTACAAAAATTATGATTCTATCATTCTGGTTATTTTTGCTATTATTGTATAGTGTGGTGAAGCCTATCATATTGAAATTATCGACTGATTCAATATTCCAACATTCACTTAGTACGATTATGTCAATATGTTTCAAGTGATGTTTCTAAAAATAATTGCATCTCCTCAAGATTTTTCCTAATGCTCCTAATATTAATATGTAGGATGTTAATTAAACTTTCTTTGTTTTTTGTGTCTTTCATTGTTTCAATTACAAAGTCGACATTTTTAATGTCCCATGGATCACCATCTTCACTTTCCAAACTGTCAAAAATGTTAACAATAGGATCATTCGTCATTTTGGTAATTTGTTTTACTTTTTAATATATCTATGAAATATTTTAATGATGGAGAGTTCGAATCGTTTGATGAGTATTCCATGTTATAATTGTTTTTATATTCATCTTTAGCGTTTTTACAATTTTGGCAGCATTTTTGCTGATTGTTACAATTATTTTGGGTGTGATTTTCACTACAATTGGGACAAACCACTTCATTCCGGCACTCTTGTTGTCTGTGATGAAATTCTTGGCATTTATAGCACCGAAGTACTTCCAAATCCTCATAGACAGGGTACCGCTCCCATCCAATGTAAACTTTTCCTCTCCCTATTAGGTTCTTGAATGATGCTGAGGAGCATTCACAGAAAATTATTTTGTCTCCTTTTTTGTTTTTTTTATATAATTGATTTTAATGTCTCCATTGATGTTGTTCTGATCATGCAGAGCTTTGTCGATTTCTTCCATTGTCTTGTCTTTATTGAAATTTGTAATCTTTATTCTTGGTTTTCTCATTTTTGATATGGATATATCATACTTATTTCGTAATTTTTCTTGTGCTGATTTCATCAACAAATCTACTGTTGTCTTGATTACATTTAATGAACCTTTTTTTTTATTTGATTTTTTAATTTTATGAATATCTATTTTTGTATCTACGGATATTTGTACATTTTTGGGTCGAATAATAACTTTTGGGATATTATTTTGTTCATATTATTTTTTTTTTTTCTGAGTACGAGGTATTATTCTGAGTCCAGCTTGTTTCTGCCATTTGGGATTGTTTTTGTTTATCTTCCATCTCTTTTATTTGTCCCTGTAGTATTTGAATAATTGTATTTTTATTTTCTATTATCTCTTCTTTATCCTTTATTGTGTTTTCAAAGACATCATTGATATTCCATTTTCTGCAGTGTTCACAATGATATTTTAGTATGCGTCTCTGTAGAACTATACATTTTATTTCTGAGGCTGATAAATCTGAGCACTCACCACATATATAAGTTCTGAATAAGTCGCATGGAAAGATAGGGTTCTTTGTGTCCTTCGTTGTATGCTTTATTTTACATCTTGCACATTCCAGTTTCTCCATTTTCAATGCCTGTTATCATTTTTAGTAGTACGCCACTGGTAGGGTTCTTTATATTGGGATTGTTCACAGGTGTTTATGTGCTTTTTTTCTTTTCTTATCTGATTGCTTTTTTGCTGTGCTGCTATGATTGTTGGGATTGTATGTTCTTATTTTTGTAATTATTTGCGTAATTTACTGTTTTTTTTTTGGTGAAACTTCACTTCCACTTGTAGCTTATAACTTTGTCAGCATTTTGATACCAATCTTAAATATTATTGAGCTTTGTAAACTAGCAATTTTGCAACAAAACACGCCACCAAAAACTCACCAACTTATCAGAGAAATGAACTCACTGATGTCTAATTGCCACTGAAGTAGACAGAATGTTATCAATACAAGTTGCAGTTTTATCACATATGCGAGTTGGTTCGCTAATAATAGCATTATCATGTATATTAATGAAATCAGTTTTATTATCACTGTTCCTCAACATATCAATGTTAAAATCCCCCCAAACAATTAATTCAAAGTTCTTATACCTACTATATAGTGCTTCAATTGACCGATCAAAAGAATCAAAAAAAATCTCAGTATTACCAAGAGGTACAGATTCAAATAAAATTATGATAGTTTTATTCTTAGAATTCAATGCCAATGCACATACTTCTATATTTTCTGAATGCTAATTTCCATCGGAATTCTATCAACTAGTAATTTTTTTGCAAAAATGCTTACCCCACCTCTGATGTGCTTTTCTCTACAAAATACGGAGATTAAGTTATAGCCAGTAAGTTGGAAACTAGAACATTCTTGTGATTTTAGCCAGCTCTCACTCAAACATAAAATTTCCGGAGAGTGTTGATCTAGAATAATCTCCAAATCAAGTAATTTGTTGAAACAACCCTGTACATTAAAGTGCATAACGCACAATTCAGCATTGATAGATCTAAGTCTTACATCATCAGATGAATAACGTTGATTACTTATATTATTAATGGACTTATGATCAACACCAATACGGAGATTAAGTTATAGCCAGTAAGTTGGAAACTAGAACATTCTTGTGATTTTAGCCAGCTCTCACTCAAACATAAAATGTCTGGAGTGTGTTGATCTAGAATAATCTCCCAATCAAGCAATTTGTTGAAACAACCCTTTACATTAAAGTGCATAACACAAACTTCAGCCCTGAAAAATCCAAGTCTTACATCATCAGATGGATAACGTTAATTAATTATACTAATAATGGACTTATGATCAACACCTATCTTATCAACTCTGCCTTCCAGAACATTCTTTATACGAAATTCTGATAGTAGAGATCAAAATTGAATCTCCTGAAACCAACTCCCCTAGGCCAAAAACTAGAACTACAAAAGTGGAAAGATATATTTATTAGTATAACCAGGAAAAACCCCTAGATTAAAAAAAAGTATAAATAACTAGTAGAAATATACTTACTAAAACATACAAAATATAGTTCTGGAGAGTTTCTACATAATTCATAAGAGAACCTTTGAATGTCTCAATGGATGAATCATTTCATTACACGTGTTTTTCGTAACGAATTTTGCATTGAATTTTTTCCCATAGTAGGAATTCTCTCATGACGCAACAATCAAAATAGATTAGTTCAGAAAGTCAGACTTTATTGTGTTCCTGCTTTAAAGTCGAATAATCAGAGTCCTAGACCATAGTTTTTACTGGGACAAACATCAAAAAGTGTAGTTGAGTGTAGTTTGCAGAAGGTGTTAATATAAGAAAGTGAATTTAAAAATCTCATTGCAGTTTGAACAAAAACAGTACATTGATATAAACCACCAGTGAAAGTGACTATACAAAAAACAGATGAATAGATAAAAATAGACAACAAAACATAAAAACAAAATGAATTTTTAATCAGTGATTATAAAAACTGGTTGAAGATAAGCACTCTCGGATCCATAATAGTCCACGAGCTGAGGACACATTGTTGCCACTTATTAATATCAAGATGAGTGATACTTGTACAGTGTGCAAATAAGATCTTGGTGATAAATATGCCGTTTGCGATAGTTGTCACTATTTACAACATCCTGTAGAGACTTGCACAGGTCTAAGATCATCGGAGAATATTCCCACACTATAACGAGAAATAAGAAATTTTAAAACATAAGTTATGCCCTTGAAACAAGAACACTTTTAAAGCCGAAGTCAATTCCCTGATCAATGAGAATAACAGACTAAAAACTGAGATGAATTCGCTGAAAAATGAGGTGAAACAGGAAAGCAAACGATTTTAGTCAAGTTACTTCAAACGAAAGTGTCATTGTGGAATTGTTAGTTTCAAAAGAGAGAAGCAAATATAATGATAGCTAATGTACGAGAGTGACAAGTAACAGGAAGCCACCCCATTGCAACGGAAAGAAGAAAATGTAAAAATAGTCAAAGATCTATTTCAAAATCACAATGTTAATCTTGACAACATAACGGTATTCAGAGTCCGGAAAGTTGTGCCCGACAAAAATAGATTAATTAACGTTATCATGCAGAATAAAAGTGATGCAATTACTATATTTAGGAACATAAAAAATAATAGACATAGTATTCCACAGGGCATAAGACTATTTGGTGATCAAACAAAGAAACAAAAAGAATATTACCTTAATGTAAAAAAACAGCTACAGGAATTAATATTAAAAGACGATAATACAAAAACAATCAAATATGTAAATAATATACCTACCATTATAAACGCAAACTTAAATAAAAAAAACTAACCAAAAATCCTAATATATCACTGAAATCCGACAGTATATACGGTAATATAGAAAGCTTTATTGCTCACAGAGACGAATTTCACCTTACCAACCATCTATAATGCTTTTCAGTGAAAGCCGTACTACTCTTGAAATTGAGGACAATGAAATAATGCTACCTGGCTATAAAATAATTAGGTGTGATTCTTAAAACTTTAAATTCATTCTAGCTGGAGATTTTAATTTTAACTTTATGAAAAATGAGCTTTACTCTTCAAACAGTAGTTCACCTTGTGCCTAAGCTAACTGGTCATTCTTTAGTCTCAGTAAATTTAGTGAATAAAATAATTAATTCGCCGAAAATATGAATAATTGATAATTATTATTTTCTAAGCTGTGTAGACATTGAAAGATTTTACGATGACTTTATTAGTGTAAGAAAGTGGTAACATATCAGTGAATCCACGACATCGATTCGATCAAATAATATGATGAATGAAAAAATGGAGTTATCAATCTCATTCTGACTCACATAGGAAATTATGTCTCTACTAAGGACACATCTTCAGTTTTTCTCAATTATCTCAGAAACCTCCACTTTTAGGCACATGGAATGTTATGACTTTTAGGTTGAGTATCGATGAGCTGAACTGATGTCAAACGCCCATTTGTCCATATGAAGGAACATATGACCACAAACCATCGTAAATACGCCACTGGTTCACGAAAATAAAATATTATAACTTCAAATTAGTACATTGATAAACCTTGAATAGTGTACCAAGTTACAAATTTTTTCCTTCAGGAATTTTGGAGAAAACAAATTAAATCTTATTTTTTTTTGTACTTTCGACACCCTGTATCTCAGAGGGGATGCATTTTAGGACATACCTTGATAGCAACTTTTCACCTCGAAATGAGGTGAGGAATCTGTAGTCGGAGTTTGTCGGTCTTATTCTGACTCACCCTGTATATATATATATATATATATATATATATATATATTATATATATATATATTATATATATATTTTATATATATATATATATATATATATATATATGTTCATACAAGCGACACATTGAAAGCGTGGGCGCGGTCTGGGCGTGGTCATGATAATTGTCTTAAACGATGGTGTGTTTATTGGATATGTAACTGGATGGAGCTTCTCGAAAACAGATGGCGCTTGATAGAGAGGTGATGGTTTGGGCTGTCTCATAATTACATGTTAATATAACGCTCATATTCACATTCGTCCTATATTTTGAAAATGGATCTTTTGTAATTGAAATGGAAAATTTTGTATGGATGTGTCAGCAGATATCAATATTATATCATTTGGGGTAACCTGATAAAATATTACTGGGGGTAGACTATGCACTAGCTATAAATTCAGCTAAGTGTTTGCGTGTAGAAGTTTGAAATATATGTATGAGAGAAACGGATATTGCTGACGCTGCAGATTGAAGAATGATAAATAAACACCTGCGTTGAAGTAGCGGCCATTTTACTGCATCCAAAATACCCAATATTTCCGAATATATGATTTATTCTGCAATTTGAAATGAATGGAAATAAGAAATAATTTCGAATAATCCGACAAATACACATTGAAAATATAACCCAGGAAAGGGCACTCGGAAGAATAAAAAATACGAGAAGATAAAAAATTCGAAACTCGAATAGATAAATTGACATTCACTTTTATATTCAACTGAAAGAATCACATTGTCATTGCAAAACACACATTGAAAAATAAACCAGTGGCTGACGGTCGGAGAAGTCGAAAAAATCGAAACTTAAAAGTGAACAGTGAAAATGTAAACAAGAATATTTTAGCGAGGTGAAAGCATCACGGGTTGATGAGTTTCTATGTTGACAGGAACGCGTTATATTGATAGGTATCCACAAAGCGAATAAGAAAATATCCAAACTTATAGAAAAATCAAAAAGTCTAAATTTACTTATTTCTGATGAATTAATTAAGATCGTCATAACTTCAAAGGTTGTGAAAACCGTAATTGGGACCAACAAATCTCCTTTAAGATCCATCAACTCCATAGACAAAATGCATGGGTGGAAATTACTTGTTATCAACTTCCAACATACTATGAAAGTCCCAGGAAACTCACCTTAGCAGAATGTCTTCAAGGTCCACCAACTTTCGAATGAAAATGAGTTGATATACACCTGATTAGAACCTCAAAAACGTTAATATAGTCAGGGAGTGATAGGTCAAATCTATTCTTCTTTCAACCACTTTCATTCCAGTAAATCGGAAGAGAACTTGCAGTAATTTTATCGACTCCTAAATCCATCGTGAAACATACTACATATTTGTTGACTTGATACGTTTCCGCTTTTGAATGAAAATATCAATAATTTTCACTAACGTCCCGAAATTCATTTGATATTTTGCAAATTAATTTTTTAGAGTCCAACCGTTTCACATGGGTAGAAATCAACATTATCATATAAAATACATTAAGTAAAATTAATCTTCCTGAGCTGTAGTTCAGACTGCCCGTTATTTTCCAAATGCTATGTTTATTTTATCAATTGCAATGCTTCCAGGAAAAATACATACAGTCCGTTTCTTTTATCATGTTTTAACATTTCTATATTCGAAACCATAAGAGATAAGAAGACGATTGAATGGGCGAAAAGGTAACTACATTGGTCAGAAAAAATCGACAGGGACTCTCGCCCTTCTCGTGTTATACAGGGAAAACAAAAAATGCTTAGAATTTTTATTCTAAAAAACATCAAGAATTTATCTGAATGAAGATACTTTGAACAATCGTCTACTGATTTCACTGAATGGTATAGGGAATTACAAACTTTGATCGAAATGTCGTCTGTTGAAATACGTAAAAAAAATTAATTTTTCATTTTCCCACCAATATAAAAAAATAGTTGTTTGATGGGATGGAACTTTTTGAGTTCAACAAATTTTATTTGTAAAGTTTTGTTTTGTTTTTGTTTATGTTCTTCAATAAATTAAAACTTTTTGGTTGCTCCATTCATTTGAGGTTTGTTCGTTCGTGTGGATTGGGTGCTAGCTCTCAACAGTTCACCTTCATTTGACACGTATAACTCATCAGTTATTCTCTTTCTAGTTATATTATTACAGAACAGCGAATCTGTGACAGAAGAACAAGCTATACATATCAAGTCAGAACGTTACTAATTTGTCAGCAATAGTTTGTGAAATCTACTTCTTCCAACGGATTTACTTGTTGAGATTGTGCTTTAGTGCAGAAAATGTATTACTTCCATAGTTTGTCACGGTTAATGTTTTATTTATACTTAGTTTTGTCGAAATAAAGTTTATTTTTGATATCCATAAACTTGGTTCAGAGGTTTTGTTACTATGGGGAATTTGGGGGGGTTAGATGCACCCAATTCCGAAAAAATATGATTGGGGATCTCGATAATATCAGATAAAAAAAAGAGAGGTTCCATGATATTCATGTAAACAGAAATTTCTGATAATTTTCCATAGTTAATTTCCATTCAACATGATTTCACTTGAAATTGGTTCAGTTCCAGATGTAAGGCAAAAAAGGGTGTAGGTAGCAGATATATTTGTTGTTTTCATCTTCCATGGACTCACTTCAACTAGTCAAATGGATTTGTTTTGGCCAGATTGGGTATTTTTTATATCAGAATCAAACGGGCTAAACGAAAAATAGTTTTCAAAATTTGCCTGCATTTGAAATATCTCTTTCACCTTTCCTTATCGGTTATCCTTCGGCACGTACGAAAGCAATTAGTGTGCAGAGCAGTATTCAACTCTATCCAAATATTTTTGCTTGTGCTGTTCTTGTATTGTTGGTAAGAATGGAACGTGATTATACATTTTGGGCATCAATAGAACTCAAATTAAAAGATCTTTATTTGAACCATATAGGCCTTGAAAAAAGTCCATTTGAAATATAGGGGTTCTTCCCATTGATTCATTAGGTACTTTCTGTTTCAGTGGAAGTAAAACTGATTTTCGATTCTGAAACCCTGTGAATACATTTTTTGAAATCTAGCTGACAAACCCAAACTCAATGACATTTACAATGATTATCTCAACTGAATAGGAGAAACATAAACGAAAGGACCACACAAAAAACCTAGCGCCGCCACGTCATCATGAATGAAAATTTATCATAATCAAAATATAAACTGCAGAGTATTCCTCCGTTCAACCCTTCTTACTTCAAACATGTTTCCGAGTCCGCATCTGTAACAATAGTAACCAGTTTGTCGTGACGACACATGTTTCGCTATACAATAGCTTCTTCAGATAATACCTGAAGAAGCTATTATACAGGGTGTAACTGAATAAGTGTAAAACATTTAAGGAGGTGATTCCTCATCGAAAAAAAGATAGGATCTTTCATATAAAGAAACTTCATTGGAGCATCCCTTGTTAAGATACAGCCCCTTAAAGGGGGTACATAAAATTTGTATAACAATTTTTTTCACAAGCACTGAAAAAGTTACAATATTGAAATTAACCTGACGTTTTGTACTACCAAAAGACACTTAGCCAGTAATTTATTTGGTTTACCCCATGGTTGTAAGGGTGAAAACGCAACCCCTAAAATTTATTTCCAATGTAACTTTTGTCTTATTATTTGTTTACCATTTAAAAATTTATTTCCGATAGCCTGTTTCATTCTAAACAAAAAATGTCTCTTGGGTTTTTTGCCCAAAATAAACCAGTAAGCAGCAAAACATTATTTTACGAACAACTACAGAGATACATCGTCATAAATGCGAAAATACGAAACTAATGTATCTAGTAGGTCGCTATTAGCGATAGTGACAATTAAATTGGTATGACGCTGTCAGTTTGGGAATTTTCGAAATTGAATTAATACTAATTGTGTGTTGTTGTTCTGTTCTTAATTTGTTACTTTAATAATTCACTTGTTAATAAAATGGCATACACAAATGAGGAAATGGCTGATATGCATTACGTTTACGGTCTGTCGCAGGGGAAAGGGTTAGAAGCTTCTAGAAGATATGCTGAAATGTATCCTCAACGGCAGCATCCTTCACATAGAATATTTGCTCGACTTCATCAACGATTACGAGAATATGGTTCATTCGACAAAAGAACGCAGGATTGTGGTCGCCATCGAGAAATACGAACACCACAGCTTGAGGAAGCAGTACTTAATTTGATTGAAGTACTAGAAAGATTGCTTTCCAGCTAAATGTTGATCATATGACGGTATTTCGAATTTTAAAGGAACAACTCTTATACCCTTACCATCTGCAACGAGTACAGGCACTGTTACCGCGAGACTTTCCGAACCGTCTTGAATTTTGCAATTGGATGCTGGAAATGATTAGAAGAAATTGTGACTTTCTGAAGACGATAGAATTCACAGACGAATGTAGTTTTTCTCGGGACAAGATTATTAATTTTCATAATTACCACATATGGGCTGATGAAAACCCTCACGCTATTGTCGAAACTAGCCATCAAGAACAGTTTTCTCTTAACGTGTGGATCGGAGTTATTGGGGATGATTTAATTGGGCCTCATTTTCTACCTCCTCGATTAAATGGTGAGGCATACGTTCAATTTTTAAGAGAAGTGCATCCAGTACTGCTGGAGGAAGTTCCTTTGGGCGTCAGAAGGGATATGTTTTTATGCATGATGGGGCTCCCGCCCATTTTAGTCAAGTAGCACGTCAGCATTTAACTGAAACATATGCAAATCAGTGGATAGGTCGAGGAGGACCACATAAATGGCCCGCTCGATCCCCGGATCTCAATCCTCTCGATTTCTCTATTTGGGGCCATTCACAGCATTTGGTATATCGTACTCCTGTTCGCGATATAGAGGACTTAAGAAACCGCATCATCGATGCGTGCAGGGTAATCAGAGAGACTCCAGGAATATTTGAGCGAATACGTGGCTCAATGCGCCGACGTCTAGACGCATGCGTAATGTTTGAAGGTAGACATATTGAACATTCACTATGATTTCTACATGTTGTGTGTTTTGTTATTAATAACTTAGTTTTGTTTATTACCCTTTAATCGTTTAATGCAGGTACTAACTACAAAATAACAATAAATCCAGTTCGCATTTATGACGATGTATCTCTGTAGTTGTTCGTAAAATAATGTTTTGCTGCTTACTGGTTTATTTTGGGCAAAAACCCAAGAGACATTTTTGTTTAGAATGAAACAGGCTATCGGAAATAAATTTTAAATGGTAAACAAATAATAAGACAAAAGTTACATTGGAAATAAATTTTAGGGGTTGCGTTTTCACCCCTTACAACCATGGGGTAAACCAAATAAATTACTGGCTAAGTGTCTTTTGGTAGTACAAAACGTCAGGTTAATTTCAATATTGTAACTTTTTCAGTGCTTGTGAAAAAAATTGTTATACAAATTTTATGTACCCCCTTTAAGGGGCTGTATCTTAACAAGGGATGCTCCAATGAAGTTTCTTCATATGAAAGATCCTATCTTTTTTTCGATGAGGAATCACCTCCTTAAATGTTTTACACTTATTCAGTTACACCCTGTATAGTGAAACACGTTCTGTAAATCCAATTATGTGAAAATAATTCAGTGAAGTGTCTTTTTTCCTTCAATTTGGATTTTCATTAAGTATCTGCCGCGTCTTTTCAAAAGTTTCTACACTATACATTTTCGTTCGTTCTGTCTATCGGAAAAGATTCGACCTTGATCCACTTTGCATAGCGTCCCTTTATTTGATCTGTTTGCTAGTTCTATTTTTCTATGGAACTTATTCTGCATTTGGATTTTTCATTATAATTACCCACTATTTTCTGATTCCTATCGATATTGACTTTTCAATATATTCTAATACAATTCAACTAAATCATTTATTTACAAATAATTCAGGGACAAAGTGTCAAATGTTGGAATTTCAAGATATAAATGAATGAATACATAAATAAGGGATAGTTTTTTATTCGGATCGGTGAAAATGTATTTTTTTCGGGACATAAGTCACTTTATGGGAAAAAACTAACAAAAAAGATATTACCATCATATTTCCCGTGTTGAATGCCCCCTTAAATGTGATCAAAAGAAGAAACTGTTTCACTTTATATGCAAGAGCCTGGATAAAATCACAATCCGAAACTTTTTCCAAATATGATCAAAAAATATTTTTATAATATATCATATGATATTACCTATATGGGTTTATTTGATAAGTAGAATTGCTCGTTAAATTATGTACTGATAAGGAGACATTTGATATGAGCAATTCGATGAAAAGCTTGGAAATGGTCGAATTTTTGGGATAAAACGTCATTTGTCTAATCTAACAAATTTTAGTTAAAATTGAAATTTCTTCACATCAGTTTTTCTCATGTCTATTATCCGTGGTGATTCGATAAAATCTCAAACTTTTCCCAATCTGTTCTAATAATTTTCTTCTCACGCGGTTATTTGAATGGTCTGATTTTATATATAACCAGAGTTTCAGATCAGATACTCGATTACAATTATGGTGAAATCGATTTGTGGGTGGGACTTAATTTTTTTTTTTCGAAAATTCACGTCAGTGTGGATAAATGAAATTATAAATGAATCCAACCATTTTGCATTTTTTCATGCTGTACATCAAATGTATCGTATCAAATAACCTCTTATAATAAACATGGGTAGAGAATTAGAAAATATAGTCATTCAGAGGTTTCTTTTTCGATTCCAATCACATTTCCAAATGGGGGGAATTCCCAAACGATAAAAATCACGATGTCATCAATTTTCATATGGTACAAGTTTTGGAAAAAATCTAGGTTAGGTAAGATAAATGAGGTTTTATCTCTGATATTCGACCATTTATCATTCTTGCCAGCTTTCCATCGAATTCCTTGGATTGAAAAACCTCCATAACATATGAGTAGAAAATTCCTAGACCAAATTAGAAAAATTTCTACTTCGAGATATTATATCACCTTCACGCTTACATAATCAACCAGGTTTTACCTTTTTGATTGAAATTGTCATCATAGGGAAATATCAACAGGAAAAAATTAGCTCGATATCGTTTTTATAGGCATTCAATAAAAAGAAAATAAGTGCGATTTCTGAAAAAACTTCAAGTGAGATCAGAGAGTGACATTTTGGAAATCCGACTATTCAGTTTTTTTCCTATCGAGTATTCTGTCAACAATATTGTGCTTTCGATATCTTTCAATTGAAATATATTTCTTTCAATTAAATGTAGAGGAATATTTTCAGATATCGAGTTTTCTATTTTGAAGTAATGGCATCCCCTAGTTGACACAATGGCATACTGGAAGCGTATCATGCATTCAGATTTGTACCACATATTCTGGGCTTTTTTTTTGGAATTTGATGGGATTTTCCGTATATTCAGTGCTCCATGTGGAAAATGTTTCCACAGTAGCGTACAAGGTGTGTACTAGTACCTCTTTCCGTTAAGCCGCTGGAGAAATTTAAGAAAACTCGATTCTTGCATCACTTGTTGTAGTAGGAGGTTTAAGCCGGTTCTGGATCTCCCCCCACAACTATGGCGACACATGTGACACTGAACACATATGTAGCATGGTCATAGGGTGTGTGTAGCCTTGACCTCGAGAGTGTTGGTGTTTGGCCTTGATATCGATATGACGAATTTTGTGGACGGTGCAATCTATACGAGTCCTGTAAATTATTCAAGGTGACCCCTATATGTCCTTTCTCTTGAGGAGTGAGCCACACTGTGGACTCTCCAGCGGGTAGTACATAACCGTTTCGTTTGCACGCGTCTCACTATGGTCGACTAATGCGTTAATCCCTTCCAAAGCGTGTGACCTTCATGAATGTTCATCGAATCATATTGGGTGGGGGAATTGCCTCATATGAAAATGCCCGAATTCATTTCAACGAAATTAGAAGTTACATATATTACTAACAGTTAACCAATAACGAAGTGTTGAGTCAGTGAGTGTATTATCTAGTGGCAATAATCTACATTTCATCGAATCTTTACTAAGTCTCATTCTGAAGTTGTTTTGAATAAAAAACATAGTTGAACAGAAGATGGGTGTTTTGAAACAAGAAGCAATATCATTTTTCCAATTGATAAAGCTTTCATCATAAATGATATGATGACTTGTACAACTTGATTCGGTGAATCTATTTGGTTCACACTGCATGATGATGAAAGGAACAATCCATTCAAATCATCGAATCATTTATGATGATATTGGTTGTATAAGTTTTTTGGATGGCATATAAACAATAACATACTTGGGACAGAATCCATAAATTTCAACAAATATGAACTCGAAATTCAGTAAGATTTATTGAATGAAGTAGACCCAAATGCTCTTTCAATCGTTCATTTTGTGAATTGAGACACAGTAAAGTGACAAATTCAGTGAAGGGGCCTTGAACTTTTCTGTGAAGAGAAGATAAAATGTGATCTGGAGCAGTTTCTCCCCTCTCTCCTACCGTTTTTACCGATGACATCAAAAATATTTAAAGATATTTATCGATCCATACACATATTATATCTTGAATACAATATAGATATAATTATAGAACTCAAGTGTAATTCAGTTAAATAAACGCATACAAATAATTGATATTCAGTAAAAGCTTCATATCCGAACAGGCATTCTCTGCATTGCTCATATTTGATATGGTGTTGCCAACTGTCATAATTACTGTCATATGTTCAATTGTTTGTCACGATAGAAGTAGAGCGCAGGCCCCAAATAGAAAATAGAGAATCCTTGGAAATTTCATAAAGGGTATATTGACTCATGGATAATAACTGTTAGATGTCGTGAAAAAAAAATACAAATATTATTATTGACTTTCGAAAACCATCATTCTGGAAGAAATCTCAGAACAGTTCTTATAGGAGTTCTGAGTAGCACTCGGTGAGTTCTACAGAATATATTCATCAAGTTTTATCGAAAAAAATACACTTTTAAATTTTTGGCTATCATAAGGTGCGAAATTTGAAAAACCCACCTTTAGAATGAAGACAGAAAGGAATTTCAAAAAAGTTTTGATGGGAGTTCTGAGTAGCACTCGACTAGTTCTACGAAATGTGTTAATCAAGTTTTATCAAAAACTAAAACTTTTCAATTTATCAAATATCAAAAGGTGCGAAATTCGAAAAACATACCTTTAGAATGAAGACAGAAAGGAATATCAGAAGAGTTCTGAAGGGAGTTCTGAGTAGAACTCGATGAGTTCAACGGAATATTTTGATCGAGTTTCATCAAAAAATCAAACTTTTCAATTCATCAGCTATCAAAAAGTGCGAAATTCGAAAAAAAAAACATTTCGAAGGAAGACATAAAATAATCTCAGAACAGTTCTGATAGGAGTTCTGAGTAGCACTCGGCGAGTTCTACAAAATACTGTAACGTAAATAAACTTAACTTGGTTTAACTAATTTATTTAACACTTAATCTACAACTTAATTTATATTACTACGCCACTGTATAGCTCGATGGTATGGGCTCGTTCAGACTGTTTACTCCCTCTTGAGGGCTGTCTATTTATCTCCGATACAGCATTCTCGATGTTTCGAATTCTTCCAGTTGGCGACGGCATGTTCCAATTGTTTCCAATATTGACCGTTGCATTACGCGGAAGAGGTACTGGATGGTTCTCGAATATCTCCGGGGATGATCTCATCGCTGTCGATGGCGACGCGGGAGGCGACAGGTCCGGCCTAGGTTCGTTACATTGCCCCCTTCTTAAAGACATTTCGTCCCGAAATTTCATCCTTGGAGTGTGACGATATCTGCATGACTCCCCATATCTGCATCGTGAAGTTCGATGGAAGTAACACTCCACGGTCTTCATGATCGGTCGTGGAAGAGGGTTACAGCAAACCAAAATCTTGATGCCGCTGGATCTGAATATCGCCTCCAGCATACTTCTTATGACTCTCCAGTCCAACCCATCAATACCACAGGATAATTTTGGAATTGCTAGATCCACCAGATTCTGGTCCACCATAGTATCTCTTAGTTTGGTGAGACTCTTCCAGACATCTTCATAAGACGGTTTATCTTGGGAATGCCTCTTGGTGACTAGGTAGTAGATGTTTCTCTGGCCTTTCTTCAACTGTAGCACCCCACCAACTTCTGGATTCTGCTCCCGCAGTGTTTGGAGTTGACCAAATTTCTTGGAGAACACTACGGCGATGCCCCTGGACATTCGAAGATCTTCTGCCACACAGTGCGCTAGTGCGTAGTCAGCAGGCACCTCGGAAAGGTCTCGTGACTCCTCTCTAGTAACTCCCATGTAGAACTTTCTGCCCGTTTGAATACAAGGACATAAACTTCTCGAACGTCATATCATCCTCCGGTGGCTTGAGGGTGCGAACTTGGTCATGGTTTCCAGCGTAAGGGGCTAACCTGTTGAAATGGACGACCCTTGGTTTCCCTCGGGGTGGCTTATGGATTCGGTACACAAGGTCGTTTATCCTTTCACGATCTTATACGGGCCTTCCCACGAGTTCCGCAACTTTGGTGATAGTCCACGACGACGTTTGGGGTTGTACAGCCAAACCAGGTCATCAACCTTAAATCCTCCAGCGTCGGCCTTGATGTCATAGGTCTTCTTCATTTTATCGCTGGCACTCTGGATGTTCAACCGGACTCGTTCGTGGATGTCGTCCATTCTCTGCCGAAGTTTGCTGACGTAGTCCTCTCCCGCAGTGTCTTGTCCTGGCGGTATCCCAAACTTCAGGTCACAAGGCAGTCGCAGTTCTCGGCCCATTATAATACTAGCAGGAGTTTGACCGGTTGACTCGTGTACTGCGGATCGATAGGCCATCAGGAACAAATGAAGATACTGGTCCCAGTCTCTTTGATGGTCAGAGACAACCTTGGACAAGTGGCGGTTGATCGTCCTGTTCATCCGTTCCACCATTCCATCGGACTGCGGATGTAGGGCCGTGGTTCTTGTCTTGCGGATGTTCAGCAGTAGACATATTTCTTGAAAAGGTTGATTCGAAATTTCTGCCTTGATCCGAGTGCAGCTCCATTGGAATACCGAATCGACATATCCACTCTTTCACCAAGACGTCGGCGACGGTGATGGCTTCCTGGTTGGCAGGGCATAGGCTTCCGCCCACTTACTGAAGTAGTCCATTGCCACAAGGATGTATTTATTCCCGTGGTCGGATACGGGAAACGGGCCGGCGATGTCAATGGCGATTCTCTCGAACGGGCTGCCTACGTTGTACTGACGCATCAGGGCCTTGGGTCGTATTCGAGGTCCATTGCTAGCAGCGCATACAGCGCACTTCCTGCACCAGTCCTGGACGTCAGCTTGACAATTGGCCCAGTAAAACCGTTGCCTCACTTTCTGCAGGGTCTTCGTCACTCCCAGATGTCCTCCGGCGACTCCATCATGGATTTCCCGCAGCACTTCCTCTCTTCTGTTCCTGGGAACAATTATTTGGCGTCTGTCTTCCCCACCAATATCGGCCTCCAACACACGTTTCAGGATCCCATTGTCCAGAATAAGAGAGTTCCATTGTGCCCAATAGGACTTAACAGCCGGCGAGTAACCTGCGACTTCCTGCCATGATGGTCTTCGATTGCCCTTCTTCCAGCTGACGACTAAGCCAAGGTCGGGGTCTCTCTCTTGGTCTTTCTGGATCTTGCTGTCATTCCAGTTGTCATCCATTGCCGCGGTTCTACAAAGTGTTGCTTCTTTCTCTTCTGCTCGTCGGCAATGTGAGCAATCATCTGGACATGGTCTTCGCGACAAGGCATCTGCATTCTTATGGCTAGTTCCGGCTCGATGTTCGATCTCGAAATCGAATTCTTGGAGTCTCTCGATCCAACGTGCTACTTGACCCTCAGGATTTTGAACTGTAAGAGCCATTTGAGAGCTGCATGGTCAGTTCTCAACAGGAATCTTCTTCCATACACGTACTTGTAGAAGTGTTCCACCCCTTTACAACAGCTAACAGCTCTCGCCTGGTGACACAGTAATTGCGCTCTGGTTTGCTAAGCGTCTTGCTGAAATAACCAATGACCTTCTCCTGTCCCTCCTGGATCTGAGATAGGACAGCTCCAAGTCCCACGTTGGCGAATCCCAGCACATATCGGCGATAGTATGTGCATAAACCAAGGAAACTTCGTATAGGTGCGTTGATCAAAGCTCCTTTCAGCTTCCTGAATGAATCTTGACATTCTTCGGACCACTGGAACTTTGTTTGGCCTTCCGTGAGCCTGGTCAGTGGTTTAGCGATGTTGGCGAATCCCAGCACATATCGGCGATAGTATGTGCATAAACCAAGGAAACTTCGAAGTTGGTGAATGTCTTTTGGGATGGGCCAATCCTTAACAGCTTTGATCTTCTGGTCATCCACTGCTACTCCTTCCCCAGAGACAACGTGGCCGAGGTATCGTACTTCTTTTTGGAACAGATGGCATTCTTAGGGCTCAGCTTCAATCCGGAGTTCCTCAGTCGCAGGAATACTTCCTCCAAGTTTTTCACGTGGTCCTCGAACGATCTGCCAACCACAATTATGTCGTCGAGATACACTAGACACGTGTTCCATGAGAGTCCCTTCAGCACTGTCTCCATCAATCTTTCGAATGTGGCGGGAGCATTACAGAGCCCGAATGGCATAACGGTGAACTGCCACAATCCTGAGCCGATGGTAAAAGCAGTCTTTTCTCGATCTTCCTGAGCGAGTTCTACTTGCCAGTATCCACTCTTCAGATCAAGGGTCGAGAAAATCGTGGAACCAGCCAACGTGTCTAGGGTGTCATCTATTCGCGGAGGAGGGTAACACTCCTCCATCGTAACATTATTAAGTTGGCGATAGTCTACAAAAAAGCGTGCCGATCAATCCGTTTTCTGCACCACTACGACAGGAGAGGACCAGGGACTGTCAGACGGTTCGATAACTCCTTCTTTTCCCATATCGCTGACTATTTTGTCAGCCTCTGCCTTCTTGGCAAGAGGAAGTCTTCTTGCTGATTGCCGGATCGGTCGGGCACCCCCAGTATCAATCTTGTGCTGGACCACATTAGTTCGACCCCCTTTTCCTTGTCCGGTATCGAAGATGTCTTGGTACTTTTTGACTAAATCTCTTAGTTTGGGCTGTTGAGCTGGTTTTATGTCTTTGGAAGAGATGGCAACTCAATTTCTCTAGTTCTGTGGGCAAGTTGTTGGGTTGGCTAATCGTACCTCGTACGCCCCGGATCACGGATGAAACTGACGAGCAGTGCCCCAAAATTGTTCCTTTCTTCAAGGTCACTGGGAAATAATTGACATTCATGACCCTTACCGGCACAAATTTGTCAGCACGCAACAAGGTCTTCCCTAGTGCAATCCTCGTCCAATTTTCTCATCATGAAGTTTGGGCTCGAACATCACCACGTCCCCCACTGCTCGCACTCCCGTCCAGGCGAGCCTCCAGAATGGTTTCAGCCCTCTCAGGTACGCTTACATCTTCAGCCAACAGCACACGGATCAACTCTTCACTTCTCCCATGAAGTACCAGCTCTTCTCCGTTGACACGTAGGACGCCGTCTTTGAAATCCAATTCAAACCCTCTGGAATTCATGATGTCCATTCCGATGATTGCATCGTCTTCGATGTCCGCTACAAGTGCCTGATGTTTCACTTTAGTGCTGCCCAAAATTATTTCAATCGGTAGCTCGCCATATACAGTAGCTGGCTCCTGTTGCTGTGCGTAGCTTCCAAGTTGTCGGTTCAATTCGTTCCGGTGTTCTGGCAAAGGAAGGTCCGAGAATTGTCCTAGTCGCACCTGTATCTAGCAGCATGGTGCAAGGCTCGTTATTGATGAGACCGTCTACGAAAACACCTCTGTTCTGTCGTTGCAGGATAGCGACATATGCGTTGTTAACCAGGGCTTGCTGGACACAGGCCGACGATTGCCCCTTCTCGTCGACCTTCTTTAGTTTTCCTGCATCGGAGTCGTGTTTTCGAATGTTGGACATTTGCTACGCACATGTCCAATTTTGCCACAATTCCAGCATCTTATCTGTCTCTTCTCAGGGAACACTTCCTTAATCACTTTCCTTATGGCAGCTTCCAAATTAGCAGGCTCCTGTGAGTCTTCCTCAATCATTCGGACTTTACTCTGGCTTTTGCAAGATTGTTTCGCTGCCTCGAATTCTAAAGCGCGTGCCAGTGCGTCTACGAGATGTGTTGGACGGGCTAGTGTCAACGCTTGTCTGGTTTCTTGGTCACGGAGTCCATCCAGGAATGCTTGAACCGCTAGTCGCTCCATTACATTTTCTGGTGTGGCTGGATATGCGAGACGAACCAAGCGTGCAATGTCAGTTTCGAATTCTTGTAAGGATTCGCCCGATTTCTGGCAGCGATTTTTCAGTTGGGAGTGGTATACGTGTTCCAAATGGGCCTGGCCATATCGTAATTCTAGATGTTTAATCAGCTGATCATAGTCCTCCTGTTCTTTGGCGGTAAGAGTTTGTAGAATATTCGTCGCTTCTCCACGTAATGCAAGTGTTAGTGCTACAGCTCTTTCCCCTGCATTCCATCCATTTGCTTTGGCCGCTGCTTCAAACTGTCGGCGGTAATTTTCCCATGGAGTTTTTCCGTCAAATTGAGGCGGCTTCATGGAAAGCTTCCCTATTTCAGAAATGACCTTGACATCTTTTATACCCTCTTGAACTTTATCCAAGTTCAAACTCAAGTCCAGCATTGCATTTTCGTTAACCATCTCTGTGGAGGGCGCACTATTAATTCGTTTTTCCAGCTTACTGATCGTTTCCTTTATTTTATCTACCTCCGTGTTCATTTGCTCCCTAATTTCATCTATCTCTGTCTCAACGGTTCCCATTCTTTCTTCTAGAAATTTCTTCAAGCTTCTCTTCCACATTTCTAGCATTCTCTTCCAAAGTCCTCGAATTTTGTTGCAGCTCTTCTTTCAAGGATTCTATTATCGGACTCAAATCACCTCCGGGAACTTCGAATAAAAATGTTTCGGGGTCCTCACCTTCTTGTATAAGTCCTTCTGCAAGTCTTTCCTGGAGTACTTGCTTTTTACCTGTTGTTTCCAGTTCCCTTTCCTCCAATTCCTGTTTCAATCTCCGCTACCTTCAAATCCGCAAGGCGCACTTTTCTTGAACACATTTTGTCTTTGACGAGGTATCAGTCTGTTTTACACGAAAAGTTTATCAGTTTGTTAAAATTCACTTCGCGAATTCTTTCCACGGGCCACCAGTCTATTGTCTGTTTCACGCGAACAGTGTAGCAGTTTATATTCCCACGCACAATTGTCCACTTCGCGAAAACCGGGCCACTGTCTATTTTTGGGCGTACAAAAAGGTCTATCAATTTATTTTTCTGACTATCCACTCCACGATCACTTGTTTATTTTCAAAATCTCACTTCCGACACCAATTGTAACGTAAATAAACTTAACTTGGTTTAACTAATTTATTTAACACTTAATCTACAACTTAATTTATATTACTACGCCACTGTATAGCTCGATGGTATGGGCTCGTTCAGACTGTTTACTCCCTCTTGAGGGCTGTCTATTTATTCCGATACAGCATTCGATGCTCTGAATTCTTCCAGTTGGCGACGGCATGTTCCAATTGTTTCCAATATTGACCGCTGCATGCGGAAGAGGTACTGATACCTCGAATATCTCCGGGGATGATCTCTCGCTGTCGATGGCGACGCGGGAGGCGACAGGTCCGGCCTAGGTTCGTTACAATACATTTCTCAGTTTTATCGAAAAAATAAAACTTTTCAATTTATCAGCTACCATAAGGTGCGAAATTCTAAAACCACATTTTAAATGGAGTCAGAAAGGAATTTCAGAACACTTTTCTAAGAGTTCTGAGTAGTACTCAGTGAGTTCTACAAAAATCAATCAAGTTTTATCGAAAAAATTTTAATTTTTCTATTTATTATCATAAGGTGCGAAATTGAAAAACCCACCATTAGAATGTAGACAGAAAGGAATTTCAGAAAGTTCTGATGAGAATTTATAGCACTCGACGAGTTCTAATGGAAATATGTATCGAGTTTTATCAAAAATAAATCTTTTCAATTCATCAGCTATCAAAGATGCGAAATTCGAAACCCACCTTTTAGAATGAAGACAGAAAGGAATCTCAGAACAGTTCTGATGAGTTCTGAGTAGCACTCGACGAGTTCTACGAAATATGTTAATCGAGTCTCTATCAAAAATAAAACTTTTCAATTCATCAGCTATCAATGGTGTGTGAAATTAAAAGCCCCATTTCGAATGAAGACAGAAAATACCAAACAGTTCTGATGAGAGTTACAGGCACTCATGAGTTCTTCTTCTAAATATGTTTATCCAGTTTTATCGAAAAAAACAAAAATTTTCAGTTTATCAGCTATCATAAGGTAAACATATTATATGAAACCCAAATTGTAATTTTAAGGCTGAATAAATTTTTATAATCTCTAGAGTCCAGTGGCGCATTGTGTAAATGCATAGATTCCTGACTTGAATTTAATAAATATCCTATATACCTGCGAAGGGTGGGTGGGGTGTCAGAGAAATGGAATATATATTAAGTTCCAATTGGGGCAAATTTGACGTGCTCCAATTATTTTAATCACGACCACGTAGAATAGCCACCTAGTAAAACGGGCGGGTTCGAAACCGTCGGAAGACATTATTATTATTTTTCCAATTTTAATTGAATAATCATTATAATTCAAATGATTCGTTGTTGTTATTGGATTCGTTATTGGCAGCCATATTTGGTTATGAACGATTTATTCATGAATTACATGAAATACCTACATACTTTAAAATTTCAAAATTCCTAGGAGTATTTGTGACAGTGAATGTTGAAAAATCATCGAAAAAAGCTTTGCGAAATACCTACATAATTTTTTGAATCGAATAATAAATCCATATAATTCAGTAATATACTGATACTGAAAATCTTTTAGGAGTATTTGTGACAGTGAATGTTGGGAAAATCATTGAAAAAGCTTTTGATATAGAAAAGCAAGTTAGTATACATCTCTAATATTCTTTTATTTATCAATATTCGTAGTTGATAAATATGCTTTCTACAAATCTTTTCGTTTTTGAATAGCATACGAGATCACTTCAAGTTAGTATAACTAAAAATACTGCAAGTACCCATTGCCTAGGTGTGTGTTCTATTCAACGTTGTGTAATCACTGAGTCGCAAATTTTATTATGTTGTGAATAACAACGACTGTAGGTTTCTATATCAAATATAACAATGTGCGTTTCAACTGTGCTAGGAGTATTTTAGACAGATTTCATAGTATTTCACTTTTGATAATCATTGAGCACTACGATAAAAGTACCTTTCTCAATTCAATTTTTATCATTACAAGTTATAATAAACAATAAAAATTGTAATGTTATGATATTTCAATGGACAAATATAAGCGATGTGAAATATTCAGTGATTTATAATAGTATCAATTCACACATATAATAGTTTTAAGTAGACATTTGTCTGTTCCTTTCACTCGCTGGCTAATTTAAGTCTTTTTCAACATTAATATATACATATATATATATATATATATATATATGGAACTTTTCGATTGAATTTTATATCGTCATTGTTTCCATCTTTGGGCCGTTGGGTGATTCTAGATGTTTGCTTACACATAACATTGCTTAGTGGTAGGACGATATCACTTGATTTCATTTAGCTTAATGATGGACTGTCTCAAGAATGCCATTTTGCTGAGGAAATCTTTCGTTTTGAATAGCAAGAGCTTATATTTATTATTACTCAGAATTCAAGCAAGAAGGATCAGAAAAGTAAAATTGTTTGATCGAACTGAGTCTAGCCTGTATAGTACTATTCAACGCATACATAATCATTGAGATTTATAATAAACTGTTATTTTAAATTCAATTACTATAGCTATAATACGACTGATAATGTAGGTTTCATATCAAATATATCTAATAGTAAAATTGTATACTATATCAATGACAAACTTGTCATTGATATAATAACAAGTCTTTCAATAAATTTAGTATAATATGCGCTTCATATAATCCAAGGGCATCTGTGTGTTCTTTTACTACGTTGATTGGTTTAAGTTTTTCAACAGACTTCTTTGGGGCATTGTGTGATTTTTAGACGTTTTTGCTATAAATTGTTCATTGATGGAATGTTTAAGAATTAACTTTGTTGAGAAAAAAGGTTAAATTAAAAAAAATTACTGTTTGGCTGGTGGTGTCCCTAGTTCTTTTGTGGCATTAAAATCTCGCGTTTCTACTGTGTTGAATCTATTCAAAAGAAAGATATTGTTATCCTTTTCATGAAACTAAAATCTCGACAAGGGTTTTTTTGCAGTTTTAGACACCCAAAAAATCATAATGACCATCTACCTCAAAAGTTTTTGGATAATACTACGTATCCTCTAGTTGCTTTTCTATTTAACTGGGGGAATTTTCCCTTAGTTCCTTCAATACTGACAAAGCATTCAGTATTTCAACTTAATGAAAGACGAATTCATTTCTTTCCATTGGTTTCGTGCAGATTTGAAGATGGTTGACATTGAGGTAAAAAAACCCTCACTTTTTGGCTTTGTAAAGAACGTTTATTCGACATTTTACTGTTTTATTGTGCGAGTGAAAATTGTGTCAAGGACCCGACAAAATATTATTCAAGTTTGAGTGTTCACCGGAACGGTTGAGTTCAAAGGGGGGAAACCCCAAACCCAAACCTTTTTCCCAAAAAACCGATATAGTAAATTATTTAGTGGAAACGAAGAGTGTTTCACAATGACTGAAATGAAAATATAAAAGCTACAATCTACAACTTGTGGATAGGGGAAAAGAATTATTTAACAGATAAATTCTCATATCTTAGTCTTTAAAAGGAACTATCATACCCATAAAAAATACTGATAACTTATAATGCGAAAAAAGGAGGAAGTTACATCGATAGGTAGAAAAACATTTTGATGCCACCCCAATAAGCCAGCTGAGCCCTGCAAGTCTCATCCAACCCCCTTGGCAATTGTTTTACGGCATGGTGTTTTCCCCTCGTAAGACCCTGTTGCGAATTTGTCCTTTTTTATCACGGAAACCATTTTTGGGAAAATATGTGTTTTATATATACGTTCACATTCAAATTGTTGTATTGTTTTTTACATGAGACTTTTTGGTATCATTGTTTAAAAAATTCGTTAAATTTCTGTTTTAAAAAAACTTTTTGGGGGGAAAAAATTTTTTTTTCCCTATTTTTTATACCGATGACTAATTAACTTATTTCAACTGTTTTAAAAATTTTTTTTTTTCT